>CM043316.1:8947393-9075735 GCA_023736055.1 Quercus glauca | reverse complement strand
AGTAGTTTTTTCTAAGAAGAAATATGGGTGTAATTATTCGTTATTTTGTTAATGGTAACCATAGCCATATGTCTCACCTCAGTTGAATGTACTGTTACTGGGCTTGCCACTTTCTATGATCCTCCTTATGTTCGTGAGTATATTTATATGCAACAATTTTAGTCAATTGGTACATCCCATGGAATTTTATAGTTCACAATGGTCTCCCCCCCCCCCCCCCCCCCCCAAAACAATAGAATTTCATTAGGTTGAAGAAGAAAATATTACAACTACACGGAGAGGCCGATGGTAGCATTGTTGAAATGGTCAATACAATGATTCGGGGTAGTTTTTATACATACTAGTGTGATAAGTTTTACCCAAATGATTTTTCAATCCATGTTGCCACAAACTTCAAGAACATAGATATAACCATTACATGAAATTGCTAAGTTTATTGTTTTTTGGAATTTTAATTGAAATTAATTCTCTTGTTTTAGTTGGGTCATTTCTTACAACATTAGAGTGATTGAAATGGGTTTTCTTCCCGTGAAGTAAAAAATAAATCAATTGAGAAACTGTCTATTAACTTAACACTTTGATGAAATATATATTATAGAATCTAAATTGTAAAAATTCTAACATTTGCTTTACTAATATTTTATTATCCCATTGACAGCCTCTGCATGCTTTGGAAATCAAGGCCAAGGTAACCTTGTAGCTGGAGTAAGTGATGATTTATGGGACGGTGGAGCAGTATGCGGGAAATCATTCGAGGTCGTATGCACCGGTGCTACAAACCAGGGTGACCCACAACCATGCTTAGGTGAGGCCGTCACAGTTATAATTGTCGATCATAATCCAGGTGCTGCAGCAATTATTAATCTCTCTGCAGACGCTTTTGCCACAATAGCTAATCTTGATGCAGGATCAGTCTGTGTTACTGTTAATACTATTTAATCTGTAAGCCCAAATCACCAAACTTTATACTTTTTCTGCTTAAGGCATGTATAACGTATGAGAATAAGAACATAATAATTCATATATGCTTTCTTTTGTATTTGCAGAGTCACCACTTGAAGTTGACAGTGCATGGCCTCTCATAATAAAAGTTTGAGATATATATGAAGTTGATCATGATGGAAACATCTATATTTCAAGCCTAGGAAGTTATCATGATACCATTTAAAAAAGCATCTCATGTGTTGTTCAAAATAATAATGGACTAGGAGAATCTTATGGAATAATATATTTCCTTATATTTGTGTGTATTTTTTTTGGGAATCTTTTAATAATAATTGTGTTATCAAGCTTCTATTATGTTGTCCATATAAAGCTTATATTATATTTTTGAGTTGAAAATATTTTATTATATTCAAAATATATTAGAATCATAATTCATCCATATCGTGGGTTCCAATGTTAGGAATCCAGTGGTTCCTAATGGAGATGGATAAGAATTGTAAGGGGATTGATGGGAATTGTAAGAAAATTGACTTAATTCGAGGTAGTCACATTCCATAGAGAAAGAAAGAGATTAAGAGAGGGAGAGATGCACTAATGCACTAAGAAGTTGGTTTATTCTTCAATTGATATCTCATATTGGACTGCAATCATGTATTTATAGGAGATTAGCTTTAATCTCATTGGGCCACATGGCCTCATCCTATTGGTTCTATTATTCCACATGTGCATTAATAATTTCAATATATGCTAAATGTAATTAACATGCTTGGAATTGTAACTAACTAACTAATTAACTAACTAAATCTTAATACAACAATTATTATCCATATGCTTATAACATTCCTAACATTTCCCTCTCCTTGAAAACATCTTGCCCACAAGGTGTTGTTGTGAAATACCATCTTTATCAAAGGAGATCTTCCAATGAACCAATACCGTAGTGACATTTTGATCACTATATTCATGCATTTCTCTTTGACAAGCAGTCCTGTGCACATGAAGGTTTCTTCTTCGTAGATCTTCAAACTTTGCTCAAATTCTTGAGCCTTCAATGATTCTTCAGTCTTCAAGGTCTCATTGGTTCTTTGAACCTTGAAATATTCTTGTATTCTCAAGACCTCATTTGATTTTAAAACCATTAAAACTCTTGGCGCTTGTATCTTGGATTCTTGGATCACCGACACTTGGATTGCCAATTCTTGAATCATAGACTCTTGAATGGAAGCCTCCATTGGTGCATCAAGAATTGGTTCTTGGAAGATCATCGTCACCTTCTTTGTAGGTTCTTTTGACTGAGCTTCAAGGGTAGCATGTACATGTATATCATCATCCACTTTGACACAAAAATCAACATCCTGGCTTGCAACAACAGTAGCAGATTCTTAGAAATTGATTTGTTCTTCAAGTTTCATTGAATCAAGAGATTGTAACTCTTCTTCCGTCATGTTCTCGAGACCCTCTTGCAATCTTGAGAGCTCTTCCTTCATGGCCATGTTAGATTCATCCAAGGCCTTGACCTTCTCTAAAATGGCATTGTGAGATTCGTACAAAGCCTTGAAATTCTTTAAAACTTCATTCACCATTTTTAAGATTTCTTGCCCGTCATATTCACTCGTATCAAGATCAACGGCTCTGATACCAAATGTTAGGAATCCAGTGGTTCCTAATGGAGATGGATAAGAATTATTAGGGGATTGATGGGAATTGTAGGGAAATTGACTTAATTCGAGGTAGTCACCCTCCATAGAAAAAGAAAGAGATTAAGAGAGAGAGAGATGCACTAATACACTAAGAAGTTGGTTTATTCTTCAATTGATATCTTATATTGGACTGCAATCATGTATTTATAGGAGATTAGCTCTAATCTCATTGGCCTACTCGCCTCATCCTATTGGTTCTATTATTCCCCATGTGCATTTATAATTCCAACATGTGCTAAATATGATTAACATGCTTGGAATTGTAACTAACTAACTAATTAACTAACTAAATCTCAATACAACAATTATTATCCATATGCTTATAGCATTCCTAACATCCAGTTAGCTCAACTGGTAAAGCCTCTGATGGTTGTATAAGAGATCTGGGGTTCAATCCCCGCCTATACCAAAAACTGATTGGTGTCTTGGTCTGATGATAAAGAGCTATCATCAGGAGCGGATGCCATAGGTTGAATCTCTCTAAAAAAAAAATCATCCATATCACAACCACTAAAGTCATTATCATTGTAAAATATAATAAATAAGACGTTTGTGAGAGTAATCGCATCAATTAGTGCAAAATAGAAAAGGTGGACAATTTTAGTATTTTATACATTTTTTCTCAAAACCTACCAACATCAATCCATCTATAGCACTGTACATATCTATTTTTGCTACAGTAACCGTGTGTATTTACATGGTTACTATAACTTTCTATTTGATTATTTTAATTTTTTTTCTCTCCTCTCTTATCTCATTTGATTCTCTCTCTTCCCATTTTTCTCTTTCCTCTCTTTTCCCCTACTCTCTTCCTCCTTTATGTTCTCTTGAATCCAGCAAGAAAATATATACAAATTAACAAATTCTTCAAACTCATTCTAAATCTTGATCCCAAACTCATCGAACACAAATGAATTATAACCCAAATTGCGAAAGAAGAAGAAGAGGAATAAGAAGAAGAACGCAAAGAAGAAGCAGAAGCAATAGCAACAATAGAAAACCCATTCACTTCATCTGTAACCCATTTCACCTCAAAATAAAAAAACCCATAAAACCCATGTTTGGGTCATGGTTGTGATAGCCAACAAGAGAGAGAGAGAGAGAGAGAGAGAGAGAGAGAGAGAGAGAGAGAGAGAGAGAGAGAGAGAGAGAGAGAGAGAGTTCAGGTGGGTTAGCTGTGAAATAATAATAATAATAAATGAGAAAATGAGTTTAAATAAAGGGGGATGTATAATAAATATTTAGATGTGGGTATTTATGCAAAGTGTTTGTGTAAAATAGAAAATTAGGTTGCTATGCTAAAATAGACATAAAATTTTAGACAGACTAATGCAAATACTCTAAATTCACATTGAATGAATATGCAAATAATTTGTATCGAAAAGAAAAATGTGAACTAGAAAACCATAATAAAACTAGGTTATAATTAACATGTTCTTATGAAAATGAACATTCAACACTAGTGATGATCATATTGACCTACATAAGTGAGGTTGTAATCTCAACCGGTCTTCTATATCTTTACATATTAAGGAGAAATCTTAAAAAAAAAAAAAAAAAAAAAAGGAAAGATCAAAAAAAGAAGCAAACACTTTGAGTCATAATTCTCACAACGTGCTAAGAAGAGTGAGAACATATAATTAAATTATGGACATTTTAAAATATGATACCAAATAACATAGAAAACAAATGAGTTTTTAACTTTAGAAGCTCATGAGACAACATTAAAAAAAAGACAACAACTAGTCAAAAGCTTACACTACATATATATATATTACTACTGTTGATGGAGAGATACAAAATCCAATCAACTTTAGGTCAAAATTAAAATTGATTATTCTATTATATATACTTATGCTCAGTGGACGAACAATTCTATCACGGGCGGTGTGGAGCTTAGCAAGTGATAGCATTTTCATAAAATATTTTTAATCAAAGCAAAGCATCCACAGAAGAATTTAAGAAGGAAATTCATGATATCCACATTCACCATTCATCATGAAAATTAAAACTAACATGAATATCGAAAGGGATTTATCTCTAAAGCAAACCTGCAAAATTAAACTAATCACAATTTTATGCACATGGATGCATCCAATGTTAAAAATGCATGAATGTTATCATTATGCATGAAAGTACATGGTCATGCAAATATGCAGGCATAAAGGCCTTAGATATGACTTTTATCTATTTATGTATAACAATATATGTTAAATAAAATCACTTTTGACCAACAATTTCTTAAGAAAAATACTTTTCATTATGTCATGTTTGACCAATTACACCTTAAAAATTTTAATAAATTGTGGTATTATGATACACTTTGTTCATAATCTTATAAGAATGAGGTAAGTACTCACACATATAGTGAAAGAGAGAGCACTACTTATCAAAAAAAAAGAGAGAGCACTAGTTGTCATTTACAAGTGTTCAAACGGGGGGTCTAGTATTGACATGTGGCAATATTGTTGATGGCATGAGACAGTCAACCAAAAGAAAGAGAAATAATTAAGCTAGAACAAATTTCTTGGGCATAACCGCGAAACCATTGAAGACAAGGTCATCATCATCATCATTTTTTTTTTTTTTTCATTGTACATTTTAATATAATTAATTTTATTTATATTATCAAGTGGAGACTTCTAGGTGCGTCAACCGGCTGCAATCACAATGTTTTTGTTTGTTTGTTTGTTTGGTATTTTTTTTTTTTTTTTTTCTATATATAAAAAAAGCCAATAGGCTCATGACCAGTGTTATAAACAATATTTTTGGGTTAGTGAGCATTTTTTTTTTTTTTTTGGTTCAAGTTCACTGATTTGGTTTGAGCTTGTTTTTGTTTTTGGTAAAGATCTTTGTATGTTTACTTTGTACTTGTAATGTAAGTTTACATTGTATATATACAAAAAGTGGCAAATATATACAAATTTTGCAAATGTGTACAACATTTGCCAATTTTTATGTGTTTACATTATAAATTTACATTGTAAATACAATACATATTTCTATATATAAAAAGAGTGAATAAGAAAAGTTACAGTAATTTTGCTACAGTAGTTTTGGTTTATTCAATTTTCACTGTTTCGCTAGCAGCTTTTTTTTTTGTGAATGTATAAAGTTGCAGTAAATTTGCTATATTATTTTTGGTTTGTCCAATTCGCACTATTTCACATTATAATAAAATATTAACACAACAAATTGGCAGAATATTTTATCAATTGTTGAGGTGTTATTCATTATAAGTCAAAATAAAATAATAAAATATCATACTAGAACTAACCACAACTAAAAACACTTTGATAACAAATCATAGATGATAAATTGTTATTGGTTTTAATTTAAATTTACCAATGAAGCTACGTTTTTTCCCTCCAATAACAACCTGTAGCAACCTATTACTTATGATTTGTTGTGAAAATGTCATGGACATAATATTTTTTGCGTGAAAATGTTAAGACATCTTGTTATTGTTATAATATTTTCAAAACTACTAAGATACCAATTCTTTACGAGTCAAAATAAAATATAACAAAAATATAAAAGTATTATGAAAATGTTATATCATTCTGTTGTGTTTTTAGAAATTTTTTGTTGGTTTAATCAGCTTTGTTAAGCCAAAATTTTCTATTTCACATTTTTCTTGAGTTGACTTTCTGTATTTTTTTTTTCATTGCACACCATTTTAAGTAAAAATACATAGTTTTACACATAAAAACAAAAACAAACACTTAGGAAAAAAAACACTTTTCATCATTTATGTTTAGGGTGGTTTACAATTTCTCCTTAAACTTTAAAATCAAGCAATTTATCCCTTAATATTTTGAAAAAGAGCAAATATGTCATATTGTTATTTTCTCAGTTAAACCCTAATGAAAACTTATGATTCTTAAAATATTTTATTGTGTAATGTCTAAATTACTTCCTCTAAATTTTAACATCCCAAAAATTTTCTTCATGTATTTTGAGTTTTAGATGGTAAAAATTCTTGGAAAGTTGGAATGATCATATAAAGTGTTTTATTTATTATCTAAAGAACGTTGATTTTCTAGGTTTAAATTTTTGAAATTTATAATTTATCTAATGAAAAATTTGATGACACATGCAGTGCCGGCTCAACCATAGAAGCAATTGATGCAATGGCCAAAGGCCCCAAAATAAAGAAGGCCCCTCAATCCAAATTAATTACGGCCCCTTCACCTAGGAAAAAAATTTAAGGCGCCACTAATAGAAATAAATTGATATGAGGAGCAAAAATTAAGGATGCTTGAAGAGAGAAAATTAGGCCCTTTTGTAACCGATGGTTTATCAATGGCTTTATAAATAACTTCATTGATAGAAATTAACATTTATTACTTGAATCTATAGGAAAAAATGGACAGAAAAAACATTCTCTCTCCATCTTGAATCTCAAGAAATCAAATACAGTATCGATTAGTATTTTATTTTTCCCTGCTCACCTTGCTTCTCTCTAGTCTCCATCTTGATTCTATTTTTATAGCATTCTTTGTTGTTGGCTAGCTACTCTTTTTTGATCTTCATTTAGGTTTACTTCTATTTGCTCTTCCTGTCTTTTTATTCTTCTTGCTACGAGTTTTTTTTTTTTTTTTTTTTTCTTTTTTACTTGTTGCCGAGTTTCACTGATTTGGGTTTCTCTCTTTTTTTGTTAAGGAATTGGAACTAAACACTCTCTAGTCATAGTCACCACCTAGGTCATTTTACTAGACTTTTAAAATTTTTAGTATTTTTCTCCAAAGTACAAGTTGTACACGTTTATGGTTGAGAAGCATTTCACTTTTTTCTCTGCTATGAGTTATCATGTCAATCTGCAGAAGTTATCAGAAGTTAGAACCCATGTGAATTGCATATTATAGTTACACGTTTACATCAAGACTATAGTTACATGTTTACATAAAGCATTCCACTTTATTTTAGTGCTTCTATTTTCAATCTACATCAAGAATATCTAGTGATTTTTTTTTTTTTTTGTTTTTTGTTTTTTTTCCCCATCCATTTAGAAAGTCATTAATTTGTTATATGTAGAGTGTTGTCTTAATTTAATAAAATTATAAGTTTAGGATAATATATATTGTTTAAAATTAATTTGTTAAGTTATATGATAAATAGTATTTTATTCCAAAAAATTAATAATTTTTCTATTACAGATCATGTTTTATTTTAATTATAAATGTTTACTAAAAGATTAAGTGATATTAAAAGGAAATGTTAATGAAACTTAAATGTGAAAATTTAATTAGTAATTTTGTATCTCAAAGAGAATGATAAATAGATTCTAAATATAAAAAAAAAAATTAAAGTTAAATAAATATTATCTAATTAATATTTAAATAATTAAAAAAAGCCCCGCCTAAAATTTTCGCCTAAGGCCTCCAAATTTGTTGAGCTGGCCCTGGACACATGTGTTTTGTTATCTTTCTTTTTTTATTTAATTTTCTTAGAAAAACTCTGTTGTTTATTGTTAGAAGATGATGATATTTGTTATCATTCTTAGAATTTTTTATTGAGTAGATATATTGCCTTTAGCAAGTAGGTACTAAAAAATATTATAATAAAATAGATATTTATATGTTAAATAGCTACCCTAACTTTGTGGTTGATCAAAATTCTTATACAAATGAGATTAAATTTTTACGACGTAATTATCAAAATTCTTAAAATTAATATCTCTTTTGATTAATGTAAATCTCTATGTACGTTAAAAATCAAATGATTTATATATTTGTTTTGTAATACAAATAAAATAGAATTGACCTTAATCACTACTTTTTTTTTTTCTTTTTTCTTTTTTTACAGCAAGCATGTGCCTTGCACGTGTTGCCCTAACTAGTCTATATATAAAAAGTACAAATGCACAAATAGTGCCACTTTGGTTTGTTCAAGTGGCACTATAGTTACAGTTGTAAGGGGGTGGGCCTGCTTGGAGTCTCAGACAAGCTCCTGTCGCACTAGGCCCGGGTAATTTCTGGGTAAGGAGTTGGAACCGGCCCAATTGGAGCACACCTTGGCCCGGCTTGTGCACAAACTTTGCCGCGTCTGTCAAAGTACATTTAAGAGCTCACAGCAAGCAGAGTTATTGTTAACAAGTTACGGCAAGCAGGCATAAAATAGAAAACGCAAAAAAAGTATCTACTGTTTTCTTTTACAATGAACACAATAAACAACTTAAGGGCCTTGCTTTCAAAAGAAAGTGCTTAAACAAAATAGTTAAGCGAGCTTAGCAGAGTAAAATAACGAGTATGCCATTTTAGTATTACCGCAGGACTTCAACCACGAAAGGGAAAACTACTCCCTCAATGCAAATAACTTCACTTTGGTGAAATTAGTTGCTTTGAGAGGATAGCCCCAGATGGTATAAATTTTGTATTGTCTTTTGAGGACAAGGCTATTGAGGGAGAGAGGGGGGTTAACCCATTTGGGTGCATGCCTGCCATAAAACACTCTGCTTTCTTTCTTTCTTTTGTTCTCTGTTTTTCTTATCTTTTCTCTCTGTTTTCTTTCTCAGAATTCTTGCCTTTCTTTTCTTTTTGTTCTCTTCTCTTTGTTTTCTCTTTTTTTTCAATTCTCTCCCCCCCTTTTTTCCTTCAGCCGCGAGTCCCTTATATAGGGCCTGCCGTGGCCGATTTTACTGTTCTAGCCTTTCTATAGCCCTATTCCGTTATCGTAGCCTTTTGCCATCCACTTACCAAGTCAAATGGTTCTGATCCACCATTGACCTATGGCTTTCGGACAACGAAACTTCTTTTTCTACTTTGTCCAGTGTGTCCTCTCTCTCTCAGTCTCTCATGGCATGCACCCAGCGGTCCTTATCCAAACTTACCTCTTTTGTGTGGCATGTCATCCCAGCAGGACTGTGCCCACCGAAAGAGTCTGGGCAAGAATCGCAAAAATGGGTTCCCGCTCCTCCCCCCACCGCCAGACCATGCGCTATCCCATGACATCACCCTTTCCCATAGTGGCTGGGTATAGGTTGGTGATGCCTGGGTCGTTCGCATGCGTTACCTCATTGATGTTCCATTCGTTTGCCGAGGTCTGAAGATGGGTGTGCATATCCTGCCGTGCGCTTTTTGGCATTTTCTGATGTGAGTCATTTTCCGGCAGGCCGATGTTCATGCGTTGTCCCTTTCTTTGGAGGGTTGGGCTTTGTGGCGGACTTTCCCTTTGGGTGTTTTGCTTTTGTGGCTTTATGCCTCCTGCCATGCTAAGTTTGCTATTTCTGTTACCAAACCCAGTCTTGCGGGGCTTTTTTTGTATACTTTTCTTCTCAATAGCCCAGCATACTCGCTGGGCTTCCTTTTTATTTCTTGCTGGCTTCTATGTCTTTTGTACTTTCTTGTGGGCATCCCTGGCCCATTTTGGTTTTGCTATATATATGGGTTTCTTTGCTAACCCATTTTGGACTTTCTTGGCCCAATTTTTCTCTACAAATCTTTTTCTTTGGGCTCATGGATTCTCCATTTGCCTAATACATTCCTTTTTTCTTTTTTTTTTTCTTATTGCAATGGGCCTGCTGTGGCCCGTTCTTTCTTTTTTTTCTCTTTCCGGGCTTATTCAAGCCCATTTGCTTCTTCTGGACCCATCACATGGACCCTTAAATCATGCCTATGCTTTCTTTTTCTCTTTTCGGGCTTATTCAAGCCCATTTGCTTCTTCTGGACCCATCACATGGACCCTTAAATCATGCCTACGCTTTCTTTTTCTCTTTCCGGGCTTATTCAAGCCCATTTGCTTCTTCTGGACCCATCACATGGACCCTTAATTCTTTTTCTCTTTTCGGGCTTATTCAAGCCCATTTGCTTCTTCTGGACCCATCACATGGACCCTTAAATCATGTCTATGCTTTCTTTTTCTCTTTCCGGGCTTATTCAAGCCCATTTGCTTCTTTGGACCTTGGGCCTGCTGGGTCTTTAAAAAATGAGCCTCAACAGTTAGCCCCCTGAGCATATAAAATGCTCCTGCGGTTTATATGCGAATAAAGACTATTCTTGTCTCTCTCTTTTTTTTTTTTTTTTTTTTTTTTTTTTTTTCGCGGGCTTTTTTCAAACAGTAATTTTTTACTTCACGTGTATATTATTATTATTATTATTATTATTATATATATATATATATATATATATATATATATATATATATATATATATATATTTTTTTTTTTTTCACGAACAGAGTTGTCTCTTCGAATTTCCAAGTATGGCAGTTATTTTGAAGAGCAGCGTTGCTTCATTAATTTCATTCCCTATCCGGCGGCTGACCCATCATCTCCCTTCACTTTGATTTTGATGATGGTGGCATTTAAGGAGTCTCCTTCCTTTCCCAACTACTTTTTCTCCTATTTCCCATACAAGAACTTCTTCATTTTCTCTTTCTCTGTTTTATTTTTTTTATTTTTATTTTTATTTTTTTATTTTTTTTCCGCCGTACTCTTTCTTCCAAACACTTATCTTTACCTACTCCAATCCGTGATGTCTCCGGTGAAAAGCCAAGCTTCCTCTCGCCACAAGGGAAAGGAGATTGCCTCTGACCCTCCCTCCGCTCGTGACGAGGGTGAGGAGGTTGAGTATTTTGAACCGGGTTCCTCCGACGAGGAGGAGGCACGCCGCCCTTCTGACGACGAGGTCGTTCCGCTGATTGATCCGTGGTATGACGTCCATTCCCACTTTCCAAAGGTACCTGGTGATTATATCCCGCCGGCGCCAGGCCGGGTGTGGCTCGCTCTCTGCTGCCGTAGCACTGAAGCTTCTTGGGCTCCGTTACCCTCTTCGATTCCTGACATTGTCATCCGCCAGGGTATTGCGCTCCCTGTTCCCATTCACTTTGAGTATGGGTCAGGCCAAGCCTTGGGTTGGAAAGAATGGGTGGACCGTGAATTGTCGGATGTGGGTTTCATGGGTTTGCTACGGCAGGCTGGTGTGTTGCAGGCCGTTGTTGCATCTCGTTGTTTGTCGAACTACAGAGACCTTTTCAATCTCCGCCACTTGGTCCGTCGATGGTGCACTGCCACCCACACCTTCTTTCTCTCCTGCGGTGAGATTACTGTGACATTAGAGGATGTGGCGAACCAACTTCTTTTGCCCATTCTTGGTGATGTTGATCCGAGTACCCTGGAACTCTCTCCGGAGGAAGCGGCCGTGGAGGCCGAGTTGAGGACAAGAATGGCTAAGAACGCCAAGCTATCTTATTGGGTCAGTTCCTCTTCTAAGTTTTCTGGCGCCGCTCGCCGTGCGGCTTTCATCTCCTTTTGGCTCTGTAAGTTTGTGTTTGGTGCGCATCCTTATTATGCAATTAAACCTCTGTTTTTTAGTTTGGCTATTAACATCGCTGCAGGTATAAGTTTGCCATTAGCCCCCATGTTTTTGGGACATTTGTATGTACAGCTGGACATCTTGCGGGCTGATGAGGACCAGGCTGGGTCCTGCCATATAGTTACCTCTTCAGTTCACAGCACCATCCTGCAGCATCTATTGTATGAACGCTGCGCAAAACACTTGGCTAAGTGCAGACCGGTTCGTTTTGCAAAAGAGAAGTATGTTTCCTGTCCGAGGGTGATTACTGATTTTTGTAGCAGATTTGAATCTGAGTTTCCTTTGGCCTTCCGCTGGTCTGGTTTGAAGCCTATTTACCATCCTGCTGTTGAGTTCTTTGATAAGAGTGTGGGGTTTTCTTGGCGAGCATATAGACATTTGGGTGCGGGTTACACTTGTGAGGATTCTGTTATGGGTCAGTTTGCGGACACTGTTGGTACTACTCACCCCTTGGTTGGTTTTGACGAGAGGGGGATCACTTACTTGGCAGCCACTAATGCTGGGTGGCTGCCTTATTTATCTGATGAGGGGGTCCGATTTGTGTATTATCCTGCCAACCGAGTAAGAAGGCAGTTTGGGTTGGACCAGGATATTCCAGATGATCTTTCTTTTCTTGCGGAGTCTCCCACTTCTGTCAGGCCATTCCTACGGCCTGTTGCTTTTGAGTTCTGGAGGCAGCATTTTACTGCGGTCACTGTCCCTAGTTCTTCAAGGGAAGGTGTTTACACTCCTCCCATGCACGAATATTGGCGGGCTGTAATGACATCTTTTGAGCAAGCTTTGATGGGTAGCCGTGGCTTTTCCATGATTCCTTCTGACGACCTTGGCATGGTTGCTTCTGCCAACCCTCGGCTGGTGCTCCCTTCCAAATCTGTATTAGCATATGTTACCAAACAGGGTCGATCTTCTCTTCTGGAATGAGATGAGGGGACCAAAGGATGGAATTGGCTTGCGGGTGACTACCCTCCTGGTTGGGATAGGAAAGTGAAGGTCTTGAATCCGCCTACGTTGGCCAAGGGAGGTTCTGTTAAACCTAAGTCGGCCAAGAAAAAGGATGAGGCAATGTCTTCTGAGAGTGATCTGCCTCCCATGGGTCATATAGCTCTACAAGGTTCTCTTCCTTCTAAAGCCCGCACTGTTCCTGCTACACGCTCTACTGCCAGCAAGTCAAAACAGACCACTTCGCAGCCGTCCACAGATGCTCCTTCTTCTAGCAGGACGCGAGGTAGCAAAAGAAAGACATCTCCCCCTCCTGCCCGTGTCACCGAACGGAGAGTATGTTATCTCTAATTTTTCTCTAGTCTTTTCTTCACTTGTTTCTGATTTTTTTTTTTTTTTTTTTTTTTTTTGCAACTAACACTTGTGCGTGTTGACCTCATCTCTCTTGCAGTCTAAGCACAGAGAGGATGTATCTGCTGCCCATCCTATACTTCTTGACGAGCCAGAACCTGTGGTACTATACATATACAAATATATTCTCCCCCTCTTTTTTTTTTTTTTTGTGTGCCCTTAATCGTGCTCTTTCCTTCTTTCTGTGTTACTGCAGTTTTCTTATTCACCTTTACTTTGTCTTCTTTTCTCTTTTTTTTTTTTTTTTTTTTTTTCGCAGGAGCAGCCTGAGCCCCTTTCCATATACCATCCCATGGTTGAAGGGACTTCTATCGAGACCCCAGTTTTCTCCACTAAGCTAGTGTCCATGGAAGGCACTCATACTGAGGGGATTAGGGAGGTCACCCCTGCTCCTGTCGAGACACCCACTCCTCAAGAAAGGGCCACTCCTCCTGCTGTCCAGACTAAGACTGCCTCTCTTGCCGCCCCTATTGTTCTTTCTATCAGTGATCCTTTCGCAGCCCTTTCTCAAGTTGTGAAGGAGGGCTCTTCCTTGGTAGTCACCCCTTCTTCCATTCCTGACTCTGCCATCCACGGGCCTGCTGCAGATTCTTCTTCTGAGGAGTTTGACGAGGAGGAGAGTGAGACTGAGTTAGCGGGTACGTGCCTATTTCCTCCTTCCTGGTTTTATTATATGTATATATATACAAATATATATATATATATATATATATTTTGCTGCTTTCCTTCATTCAGTGCATTCACATTCTTAATTGCAGAGGCTTTCGAAGAACCAGAGGCCACAGTAACTGTGGAGCTACAGTCACCCATTCCTCCTGCTGCTTCCACCGTGCCTGTTTTTGCCATCCTTGTTTCTGCTTCAGCCATAACTCCTGTTACTCCTATCTTCACAGTTTCTTGTAAGTCTCCTCATCTTTAATGCTTTTTTTTTTTTTTGCAAACTCATTATTTCCCATCATGAATATTCATATTGCGTTCCCTGCTTCTTATTAGGCTTGCCTCCCACCACCCTTCCCCAGTTTGAGGCAGGAGGGAGTTCTGCCGCGGTTCCAGACCCTGTGAGCGAGGCTGCAAATTTCTTCATCCGTTTTGATCAGCTTGAGACGAATGATCTTGACCCGGCAGATTTTTGGGGAGCAGGTTTTCCTTATGTGGACTTTCACAGCTTTCGAGTTCCCAGTGAGTGTGTTTCTCACCTAGAGGGAGTCTACAGCAGCCGTGGTGACTTTATGCAGGGGTTTCGTTTGGGTCGCTCTGTCAGGGAACATTTCCTGAAGATGCTGGGGAGCGTGCTGAACGATATTGAGCACAGCTTTATTGACTCTGTTTCTTCTGAGAGGATTCTTCAGTGGAGAGCTACAGTGCAGGAGCTAGTTAGTGTGGGTTTTGCTGTGGAGTTCCTTTTAGACCATCTTCGTGAGATTGCTCGAGCCTTCTTTGTGAGGAAGGTTCGGCCTGCTGTGGATGCCCTGGATGCAAGGATCGAAGCTTTGAAGAAAGAGATAGCAGATGTAGAGGGCCGCCGTGAGCGCTTGATTGCCAGCATTGGTGGGCATGACCGTTTTGGAGACCAGTCTTTGCTCTCAGGACTTTATTGATATGGCAGGCTCCCCTTTGATCATGTGTTACTTTTCTTTTTCTTTTTTTTTTTTTTTGGCCAGTACACTTTATGATGGTTTTCTAGGAAACTTATTTGACTTTTTTTTTTTTTTGGTGAGACTTCGCATAATCTGGGTTTGTAACTTAACGTACTACACTTGATCACCCTTTGCTACTACTTATGCTATGGAAAGTTTTTTTTTTTTTTTTTGTAATACTTAGCATATTCTTCTCATTGCGTAATTCCTGAAAACATTCTGTGGACTTGTCTTGTGACATGGTCACTTGGAGGAAAACAAGTAATAAAGTAGAAGAAGGAACAAACTAATCTTAGCATTCGTGAAACACAGCTTAGAAGGATGGTGATGCTCTGTTCTCAACCTCAAGCATAGTAACACTTCAGCCATTTCCCGTTGATGGGATCCATCAGGTCTTTACCATCCGTTTGAGTTAGTCTGTAGTATCCATTTGGGTAGGCTTCTCTCACCACGAGGGGTCCCTCCCATTTTGGTGCAAACTTGGATGGTCCTGCCATACCTCTTCTGACATAGTCCGTTACTTTTAACACGAGTTGTCCTTCCGCAAATATTCTTTCCTTAGTAATCCTGCCATAGGCTTTTGCCATTTTTTGCCTGTATCTGCGGCCATGTTCCTGGGCTTCTTCCCTTTTTTCGTCTAGCCCTTCCAGATCTTCACATCTTTCTGCCACAAAGATTTCCTCCTCTTCCTTCCTTTGTATCTGCATGACTCTCAGTGATGGGATCATTACCTCCGCAGGGCTCACAACTTCCGTTCCGTATACCAGGGAGAAAGGTGAGAATCCTGTGGCCGACTTTGGTGATTTTCGGTAAGCCCAAAGAGCATCTGGCAAGTGCATTGCCCATCCCCCAGTATACTCTTGACTCATCTTACTGATGATCTTTTTGAGTACCTTGTTAGTCGCCTCTGCTTGCCCATTTCCTTGGGAGTAATATGGTGATGAACGGTGATGTTTAATTTGGTAAAACGCCAACATTTTCCTTATTTCACTATTGACAAATGGCGTACCATTATCACTGATGATTCTGTGAGCCACCCCAAACCTTATAATTATATTTTCCTTTATAAAGTTCGCCACTGCTCCTCCTGTGGCCTTGCGAAGTGGTATTGCCTCCGCCCATTTGGTGAAGTACTCAGTGGCTACCAAAATCCAGATATATCCACGAGACGGAGGGTTGATTGGTCCTACCAAGTCCAGCCCCCAAGTGTGAAAGGGCCATGGAGTAACCATACTGTGCAAGCTTTGTGGGTGGGTATGAATGAGATTAGCCTGTACCTGACAGCTGTGGCATCTTTTTACAAATTTCGCTGCATCTTTCTTCATGGTAGGCCAGTAATACCCCATTTGTAGCAAGCATCTGTACAGCTTCTTCTTTCCTTGGTGCTCCCCACATTCCCCTAAGTGCACTTCTCTTATTATTTCCTTTGCTTCTTCGGGGCCCAGACACCTTAATGGGTCCCCATCAAATCCTGTTTTGAAAAGAACTTCCTCATGCAAGAAATAACGTGTTGCCAATCTCTTGAGTTTATAACTTTCCGAATGCTTTTGCGGTAAGATACCTTTTGTCAGGTATAGTTTGAATGGGCTTCTCCAGTCTTCACTAGTCAACACGGCATAGCTTTCTTCTCTGTCTGCCGCTAGCTGACAGGTCCCACATTGAGTTTGGATCTGATCTGCATCTTTGCTCATGCTTGGCCAATAAAAGCCCGTCCTCTGGAGCCTGTGGTAGAGACTAATTTCCGCGCAGGATCCACAGGTCCTGTCGTGTACTTCTTTTAACTTCCTCTGGGCTTCTTCCTGCCCGACACACTTGGACAAGACCCCACCTGGCATCCTGCGGTATAATTCTCCTTTCACCAAAGCGTAGTCTTTTAACACTTTTAATTCTGCGGCATCTTCGTCTTTCATCAAAGCTTCTCTTATGGGGAACCGCCAATCATTCTCATCCTGTTTTTCCTGGAACTTTTCCTTTAAGGTTTCGATGATAGACTCTCTTCTTTTGCTGACCTCCACCGTGGCACTATCTCCCTCAAAGGTTATCTGCGAACCCAGCGCCGCTAACGCGTCTGCAAATCGATTCTCATTCCTTGGGGCATGTTCTATTTCAAAGGTAGAGAACCTTTCCTCCATCTTTTGGGTCATCGCTCTGTACGGAGCTAAGTTGGGTTCCTTCAGAGAGAAACTTCCCTTGGCCTGACAAACCACTAGGTTCGAATCACCTAGCACCTTCAAATGTTTGACTCCGACTTCGAGAGCTGTAGCTAGCCCAGTTAGATAGGCCTCATATTCGGCTGTATTGTTTGAACAAGGGAATTCTAGTTTGAATGACAGTGTCACTGCCTTGTCCTCCTCATGGTACAAGACCACCCCCACCCCTCCGGACTGGGTAGTAGAGGACCCATCAAATTTCATTATCCATTGCTCTCTCCCTTCCTCTGCCATGGCTACTTCTCCTGGGACTTCATCATCCAGCAGGAATTCTTCTTCTCCCGGAAACTGTGCCAATAAATCCGCTATTGCTTGGCTTCTGACAGCCCTGGGTGTCCCCATTCTCAAGTCGTACTGTGATAACTGTAACAACCATTGGGATAACCTGCCAGAGAGGATTGGTTGTTGCAATAAGGCTTTGATAGCGTGGGACTTGGTCATCAGCCATACCTCATAGGCCAAGAAGTAGTGGCGCAATCTTTGGGAGGCATATACAATGGCTAGGCATGCCCTTTCTGCTCTTGGGTAGCGAGTTTTCGCATCTTTTAGAGTGCGGCTGATGTAGTATATTGGCTGTTCTATGTTAATTTCACTTTCCTGAGCGATTAATGCCCCTACAGCATGCGGACTGGTGGCTAGGTAGAGCAGCAATGGCTTCTTGCGGATTGGGGCTTGCACTGTGGGGAGGTTCATCATGACCTGTTGTAGCCTTTTGAAAGCTGCCTGCTGTGCTTCTCCCCAGTCAAAGCTTGCTCCTTTCTTGAGTAGTCTGGCGAAAGCGGAGGTAATTGATGCCAATCCAGGGATAAATCTCCGGATATATGAGACTTTTCCCAAGAAACTCTTCAATTCTTTCACTGTGGCTGGCGGTTTCATAGTTGCTATGACTGTGGCTTTGGCAGGATCCACATTTAATCCCTTGATATGGACCAGGAAGCCCAAAAAGTTTCCTGAGGACACCCCAAATGCACACTTGAAGGGATTCATTCTCAACTTGAAGGTTCTGCATCTTTCAAACACTTGCCTCAACGTGTAAAAGTGCTCCTCTCTTTTCTTCGATTTCACTACTATGTCATCGACATAGTCTTCCAATTCCTTGTGCATCATGTCATGAAATATGGCTGTCATTGTCCGTTGGTAAGTTGCACCCGCATTTTTCAATCCGAACGGCATTACTGTATAGTAGAAATTGCCTATGGGTGTCCTGAAGGCAGTTTTCTCTGCATCCCTCGGTGCCATCCTGATTTGATTATACCCGCTGAATCCATCCATGAATGAGAACATAGCACTTCCTGCCGCAGAGTCTATCAATAAATCCATATTTGGCAACGGGAACTCATACTTTGGGCAGGCTTTGTTGAGGCTTCTGAAGTCCACACAGCATCTTATCTGCCCGTTCTTTTTCTTTACTGGCACTATATTGGACAGCCATCGCGGGTGTTGGATGGGTTTGATGAATCCTGCTGCTAACAATTTCTGTACCTCCTTGATTATTTGTTCTTCTATTTTCGTGTGGAATACCCTGGCAGGCTGGGCTGCCGGCTTGGCTCCTGGATCAACGTTCAATGTGTGCACTACTAGCCCTGGATCCAGTCCTGGCATTTCACTGTAGTCCCACGCGAAAACATCCTTGAATTCTTTTAATAATTGTACCAACTCTGATTTTTCCTTTTCCGTCAATCTCGAACTAATTGAAATAGGTCTTGGTTCCTGTGAGTCAGGCTCCAGGTTGACCTCCTCTAATTCTTCTTCTGCCATAACCTGAGGATCCTTTTCTGCCATAGTTTCTTCGTGACTTTCTTCGCTACCTTTTTCTTCTGAACTATATTGAACTGCGCAACACACCAGATTCTCGTGTCGTCGCTTTTGCCTGGGGCCCGCTTGTGTCTCACTCGTGGGCCCCACGCACCTTCATAACTTGTAGATAATTCTGCCATCAGGACCTCGGATTCTGACGCACTGTGGCGCACCTTCTGTTCCTGCGGCAGGCGTTGCTTTCCTTTTCTTCTTTCGTGTTAACAATTCCCTCAAATCGGGCTCTGGATTATCCTGAATGTCTTCCCACCTAGGCACAAAGGTACCAAGGGGCTTTGCTAAAGAGCTTTCTCCAGACGGTGCCCATTGGTCATAGAACATAGCTTCTACGAGATGGGCTTCTACTTGCTCAAACGGTGACTGGTTTGCCGTTATGCTTATCATCTTGCCATTTAACCTTCCTTTTACACACTGGTGATAGGTGGACGGGACTAACCGGTGCTTGTGCAGCCAGGGTCTCCCTAGCAGAACATGGTATGAAACTTCTGTCTTTATCACATAGAATCGAGCTAGGGAAGTTATGGGGCCTACTTTCAGCCATAACTGAATGTATCCTGCGGTATACTCTCCTCTTCCGCCAAAGCCCGTTACTTCCATTGGGCACCCCTGGATTTTTCTTTCCGAAATTCCCGTTGCTTGCAAAGTGCTCAACGGGATGAGATTCACAGAGGCGCCTGTGTCCACTAAGGCTCTTTTTACGGGGACCTGGTTTATAGATGCCGTTAAGTAGAGCGGCCTTCTGTGATCTGGATATTCCACTTCCATGTCTTCATTGCTGAAGGTGATTTCGCTTGACTCCTGCAAGAGGGCCCTGTCCTCTGTGCTTTCTGTAGTTAAACATTCTACCCCTGCTCCGGAGGCGATACTTACCAAAGCCTCTGTGGCTACCTTTTGTTCTCCCATAGTGAACCCCAATTGGTCAAACAAATTCTTGAACCTGGTACTCTGTTGTAGAGTGGTGATAGCCGTGGAAGGCAGAGCTAGATTCTCCTCTTCATCCCCACCTGGGTCCGCGCAGATTACGACCGCTGCCACACCTTTCCCTTTATGGTTTGGGAGTGGGTTTGTTTGGACTTCTGACTGGGACAACTCCAGGGTCCCTTCTTTGATCCTGCAATGTATGAGTCTGCGAAGCGTCCAATATTCTGCGGTAGGATGTTGTATATAGTTGTGCAAGCGGCAGAAGCGTGGGTCTCTTCGTTCCTCCTCCGTGGGCTCTGTCGAGACTCGATTGGGCTTAAAGACCCCGTCTGCTATCCATTTATCCAGCAGCACGTCTAGTTCCTTTGGAGTGCATGGTATGGGTGGGGGAGTATCGTATTCCTTCCCTTCTGTCTTCCTTCTTCGCTCGCCAGTAGTCACCGTCATTGCTTGTGGAGCATTTCTTTTGTCAGCGCTTGGCTTTACTGACTGGGCTGTCCTTCTGGCCTTTTGTAACAACTGTGCGAACTGCGAGATGTCTAGATTCTCCAAGACTGCTCTGTATTCCCGCATCATGTTAGTCATACACATTTCTACCAAGGTCCTTTCTTCACAATGGTCATAGCAGTCAAGCGCTATGTCCCTGAATCTTTTTATGTATTCCATCAAATCTTCACCGCTCCTTTGCTTGGTTGCTTGCAGGGTTGCAAGTGTTATTGTTTCCTCTCCATGAAAGTACTTAGTACAAAACACATCCACCATGTCATCCCATGTTGGAATGGATCCTGGTTTTAGGCCAATGTACCAGGTATACGCTCGGTCGCACAATGATTTAGAAAATTCTCGCAGACACAAGTCCTCATCTGCCGCATAGGGGCCAAGAGTATCTATGAACTTGCTTACGTGCTCAATAGCACTTCCTCTCCTGCCATCGTACTGGGCAAAAGTCCGCGGCTCGTACCTTTCAGGGTATGGCTTTCTGAGCACTTTTAGTGGATAAGGGGGTCTGCGTGCGTAAAACCTTTCTTTAGGCGCTCTAGCCCTCTCCTGCTCAAGGAGAGTTGCTACTTCTGCCATAGTAATGAAGCGTTGCTCTGTATTCTGAGGGACTGGTGTTTCCTCTTTATCTGTTGCATGGTCGGGGACATGTTGACTCCCCTTTTCTTTTGTCTTTTCTGCCTTCAACTGACGGATCTCCTCCATCATTTGTTGCTGAGAGTGTTGCAATGATTGTAACATCTCAATGAAGGTGTTGGTGTTATTTGCGGGGTTCCTTGGTGGTGGTTGGGGACCAGCCCCCATTCCATTAGCGCCTTCTGCTTGGTTAACCTGCTGTTGGCTATGTGTGGTTGGCCTAGACTCTGCTTGTGATGGAACGACGCTTATGTTTCGCGTTGCTCTGGACTTTGGTGGCATTATGTTACTTTTTTCCAACTCCCCAGTGAAGTCGCCAATTGTAAGGGGGTGGGCCTGCTTGGAGTCTCAGACAAGCTCCTGCCGCACTAGGCCCGGGTAATTTTTGGGTAAGGAGTTGGAACCGGCCCAATTGGAGCACACCTTGGCCCGGCTTGTGCAAAATCTTTGCCGCGTCTGCCAAAGTACATTTAAGAGCTCACAGCAAGCAGAGTTATTGTTAACAAGTTACGGCAAGCAGGCATAAAATAGAAAACGCAAAAAAAGTATCTACTGTTTTCTTTTACAATGAACACAATAAACAACTTAAGGGCCTTGCTTTCAAAAGAAAGTGCTTAAACAAAATAGTTAAGCGAGCTTAGCAGAGTAAAATAACGAGTATTCCATTTTAGTATTACCGCAGGACTTCAACCACGAAAGGGAAAACTACTCCCTCAACGCAAATAACTTCACTTTGGTGAAATTAGTTGCTTTGAGAGGACAGCCCCAGATGGTATAAATTTTGTATTGTCTTTTGAGGACAAGGCTATTGAGGGAGAGAGGGGGGTTAACCCATTTGGGTGCATGCCTGCCATAAAACACTCTGCTTTCTTTCTTTCTTTTGTTCTCTATTTTTCATATCTTTTCTCTCTGTTTTCTTTCTCAGAATTCTTGCCTTTCTTTTCTTTTTGTTCTCTTCTCTTTGTTTTCTCTTTTTTTTCAATTTCTCTCCCCCCCTTTTTTCCTTTAGCCGCGAGTCCCTTATATAGGGCCTGCCGTGGCCGATTTTACTGTTCTAGCCTTTCTATAGCCCTATTCCGTTATCGTAGCCTTTTGCCATCCACTTACCAAGTCAAATGGTTCTGATCCACCATTGACCTGTGGCTTTCGGACAACAAAACTTCTTTTTCTACTTTGTCCAGTGTGTCCTCTCTCTCTCAGTCTCTCATGGCATGCACCCAGCGGTCCTTACCCAAACTTACCTCTTTTGTGTGGCATGTCATCCCAGCAGGACTGTGCCCACCGAAAGAGTCTGGGCAAGAATCGCAAAAATGGGTTCCCGCTCCTCCTCCCACCGCCAGACCATGGCCTCTCCCATGACATCACCCTTTCCCATAGTGGCTGGGTATAGGCTGGTGATGCCTGGGTCGTTCGCATGCGTTACCTCATTGATGTTCCGTTCGTTTGCCGAGGTCTGAAGATGGGTGTGCATATCCTGCTGTGCGCTTTTTGGCATTTTCTGATGTGAGTCATTTTCCGGCAGGCCGATGTTCATGCGTTGTCCCTTTCTTTGGAGGGTTGGGCTCTGTGGCGGACTTTCCCTTTGGGTGTTTTGCTTTTGTGGCTTTACGCCTCCTGCCATGCTAAGTTTGCTATTTCTGTTACCAAACCCAGTCCTGCGGGGCTTTTTTTGTATACTTTTCTTCTCAATAGCCCAGCATACTCGCTGGGCTTCCTTTTTATTTCTTGCTGGCTTCTATGTCTTTTGTACTTTCTTGTGGGCATCCCTGGCCCATTTTGGTTTTGCTATATATATGGGTTTCTTTGCTAACCCATTTTGGACTTTCTTGGCCCAATTTTTCTCTACAAATCTTTTTCTTTGGGCTCATGGATTCTCCATTTGCCTAATACATTCCCTTTTTTTTTTTCTTATTGCAATGGGCCTGCTGTGGCCCGTTCTTTCTTTTTTTTCTCTTTTCGGGCTTATTCAAGCCAATTTGCTTCTTCTGGACCCATCACATGGACCCTTAAATCATGCCTATGATTTCTTTTTCTCTTTCCGGGCTTATTCAAGCCCATTTGCTTCTTCTTGACCCATCACATGGACCCTTAAATCATGCCTACGCTTTCTTTTTCTCTTTCCGGACTTATTCAAGCCCATTTGCTTCTTCTGGACCCATCACATGGACCCTTAAATCATGTCTATGCTTTCTTTTTCTCTTTCCGGGCTTATTCAAGCCCATTTGCTTCTTTGGACCTTGGGCCTGCTGGGTCTTTAAAAAATGAGCCTCAACAACAGTAACTACATTTTTTTTTTCGGTATACTGACACAAAAAATTTCAAAATTTTTTTACAATTATTGAGGTGTCAATTTCTTATGTGTCGAAATAAAATATAAGACTGTGACTAACCACAAATAAAAATAAATGTTTTGTGAAAATGTTGTAACATTTGTTGTTATCACAATATTTTCACAATTTTTGAGACCTCAGTTTCTTATAAATCAAAAAAAAAAAAAAAAATGCTAAGTCCACAACATTTTTCTATATATAAAAAGCGCGAATGCGCAAACATTGACACTTTGGTTATTTCAAGTGGTACTATAGCTACAGTAACTACAGTTCTTTTTTTTTTTTTTTTCAATCGTCCGTTTGTACATTTTTTTTTCTCTTAAATATTTATATCAACTGACATATATTGTTATACTTTAAAAGTGCGAATGCGCAAACAGTGCCACTTTGGTTTGTTTAAGTGGCACTGTAGTTACAGTAACTACAATGCCTTTTTTTTTTTTTTTTTAATCGTCCGTTCGTACATTTTTTTTCTCTTAAATATTTATATCAACTGACATATATTGTTATACTGGCACAACAAATTTCACAATATTTTCATAATTATTGAAGTGTCAATTTCTTATAGGTCGAAATAAAATAATAAAATATAAAACTGTGACCAACCACAAATAAAAATATATTTTGTGAAAATGTTGTAACACTTGTTGTTATCACAATATTTTCACAATTTTTGAGATCTCAGTTTCTTATAGACCAAATAAAAAAAATGCTAAGTCTACAACATTTTCACATTAATTTCACAAAAAATCATAGGTAAGCTACTATTAATAGATGAAAAAGTGATATTAGTCATGTTCAAGTGGCACTATAGTTATAGTAACTACAATGGATTTTTTTTAGTCGTCCGTTAGTACTTTTTTTTTCTTTTAAATATTTATATCAACTGACATATATATTTATATACTGACACAACAAATTTCACAATATTTTCACAATTATTGAGGTGTTAATTTCTTATAGGTCGAAATAAAATAATAAAATATGAGACTGTGACCAACCACAAATAAAAATAAATGTTTTGTGAAAATGTTGTAACACTTGTTGTTATCACAATATTTTCACAATTTTTGAGATTTTAGTTTCTTATAGATCAAATAAAAAAAATGCTAACTCTACAACATTTTCACATTAATTTCACAACAAATTATAGGTAAACTACTATTGATGGATAAAAAAGTGATATTAGTCGTGGGTCTATTTTAAAATCAGTAACAACTTGCCAACGAGAATTTGTTATGAAAATATTATAGAGATAGCATTTCTATAAAATAAATAATAATATATCAAACTGAAACTTACAACGGCTGAAAATAAAGGTATTGTGACAATTTGTTATGTTCTTAGACTTCTTATTTGGTTTAGTCAAATTTGGTAAGCAAAAATTCACTGTTTCATGCACAATTTTCTTTTGTTGATTTTTTTTGTTTTTGTTTTTTTGATGCATAGTTTAATGTGGTTGTCCCAATTAAAACCAATAACAATTTACCACTTAGGATTTGTTGTTAAAATGTTGTGGATGTAGCATTACTCTAAAATAAAATTATAAAATATCATACTAGGGCCCACCATAGCTAAAATAAAGGTATTGAGAAAATATTGTGACATTTATTGTGTTCCTAACTTTTTTTTTTTTTTTGTTTAGCCATTTGTTGAGCCAAAATTCATAGTTTTACAAAAAATTTTCTTGAGCTAATTTTTTTTTTAAACACATTGTTTAAAGCAAAAAAAACATAGTTTTACCAACAAAAAGAATTATGGAAAAAAGTATTTTCCCCCTTTATGTTTGGGGTAGTTTCATCCCCTCCAATTTTAAAGTTGAATAATTTCCTCCTTTATACTTTTTAGACAAGTATATAGTTCCTACTATTACTCTCTGTTAGGTTTTAAGACTTTATGAACTAATGTATTAGAACTTTAATTTGTATTATGTTGGCAAACCATGATCAAAACATTGAGTCTAGGTTTAAGCTTGCTCAAAGTATGTTTATTTGTAAAATTAGAATCGAGTGATTGCAGAATTTATTGGACTAAATTTGCAAGGCTCGATCGATCGAAAATTAGACTCGACCAATCGAACCACGTATAAATTTATTTTTCTGTAGAATTTCAGTTCAGTCCAAACTCTACTAAATGTATTGGGTTTCAAGTAAAACAATCCTATATATAAGGAAAACCCTAAAACGTTTTTAGAGAGTTTTTTTAAAGAGATTAGAGTGCCTCTTGTGCCTCTTTTGTATTTTAGGGTTTTGTACCCAAAAGCTCTCTAAGGTTGCTCTTTATGCTGTGTGTGTGAATCTTTTGTGAGATCAAGAGATGGTTGCCTTCACACATACTTAGGGTTTCCAAGGTTCAAGATTATGTCAAGAACTTGGTAATCATTCAGTTGCAGACTCAAGAGCTTAAAAATATACAAGTGGGAGTGCTTGTGCTTGCTGGGAATCCAAGAAAGAAATAGTCCGTGGACTCGGAGCTGTCATGGGGTCGTGGTAGTAAGTTTCCTATTCGAGGTAGCAATAGGATGTTAGTGGTTTAAGTCGCTATTGTGTAAACTTCAATTCTTTCATAGTGGATTTAGTTTTACCTTGAGGATAGCTAGGTTAAATCCTCCCCAGGTTTTTTGTCGGTTTGGTTTTCCTGGGTCATCATATCTTTATGTTTTTTATTTTCCGCACTTTACATTAATATGATATATTTGTGTTAACCTAGATTTAATAATTTGACTAAGGTAATCACTTGGCTAATTAACTAGGTTAATCTGGTTGTGTTTTAAGGATCTAAAAACGTACAAGTGATATCAGAGCGGGTAGCTCTTTTGTTTTAGATCTTTTGATCTAAGAACTGATCCTTGACCCTTGTTGTCATGGATAATTTTAAGTGTCTTACTATTTTTGATTGTGATGATTTGAATAAAAAGAACACTGTTGTTTCTATTGAACTTATTGATGCCTGTGAAACTCTCCGTAAGGAATTATTGAAATCTATGAAAATTGCTAAGAAATTCAAGGAAGAATTAAAATTGGCTAATCTTGAAAAAGAGGAATTGGTTGTTAGATTAGATGAATCTAATAAAAAAAATGAATTTTTGGAAAATCAAATTTCCTTTCAAGATGAGAAGATGAAAAGCTTGGAACAAGAATTAGTTGAATCTAAAGCTAAAATTGAAAATTTGACTAGTACCAAGCCTGCTATTGATAACAGAAGTGTTTTTGTTTCTCTTAAGCCTAAAACTGAGAAAGTTTATATCCCTCCTTTCAAGAGGAATAATAAAGAAAATGATTATTTTGCTAGGTTAGACAAAGGTAAAAGTTCTGATGTAGACGATGAAGTTTCTAAATCTAAGTCTAAATCTACTGTTAGAGAGCATAATAAATCTGTTTTTGTGCCTACTTGTCACCTTTGTGGTGTTGTTGGTCATATTAGACCAAATTATTCTTTGTTGAGGCGAAAACCAAAATCTGAGACTAGATTTGTTGTTAGGAATACTGATGTTCCTAAATTTGTTCCTGTTTATCACTTTTGTGGTGTCTCTTGTCACATTCATCCTAATTCTTATAAATTGAAATTCGAAAATTCTGTATTTCAATCTAGGATATGTGATGATATTTCTCCTGCCATAAGTCCATATGAATTGTTTCATATTATTTTGAGAAATTTAAGTTTGTTGGCTTGTGAAAGGAATTTACAGGATTTCAGTCTCTCTCAGAAGATTGGTGTAATATCTCAAATACACTCTGCTTCTCATGGATTTTCACCTACAAAGTCGAAGACTCGTGCTATATGGATGAGAAAAGATTCTCTAAGGTGAGTGTTGCTAACTTGTCCCTGATTTAATTCTTTCAATTATTTGTGGACATGTTTTTTTTTTTTTGTTTTTGGTTGTTTTGGTTTTTTTATTAAAAAAAATTCCAAAAACATTGAAAAATTTCAAAAAGACAAAAATATTTTATTTTGAGTCTTGTTTTATTTTTCTTGAGGATTACACAAATTGTGATATCTTTCTCTTGATTTAGAACATGCTTGACATTGTGGAGAAACTTGAATAGTATGTGTTATGTTAGGTTCTAAGTAATTAGGAACTAATGTATTAGAACTTTATTTTGTAATGTTGGCAAGTCATGATCAAAACAGATGTTAGTTTTGTTTAGACTTGCTCAAAGTATAGGTCTTTTACGTAAAGTTGGAATTGAGTTAACTGCAAAATTGAGTGTGCAATTCTAATTGGCTCGATCGATCGAAAGTCAGGCAGAATTTGTTTTTTTTTTTTTTTTTTTTTTTTTTTTTTGTTTTTTTTGTTTTTTTTTTTTCTGCGGAATTTCCAACTCAGCCCTAAGCCAAATGACGTGTGGGGTTTTATATTTTAATCTAGTTATAAAAGGAAAACCTTAGCCACATTTTTGAGGTTGCTCTATTTGCTGTGTGTGTGAATCTCTTGTGAGATTTGAGATATGGTTGCCTTCACACATGCTTAAGATTATCAAGAAGGAGATTTTATTAAGAGCTTGATGATCATTCAGTTGCTGCACTAAAGAGCTTAAAGATACACAAGCGGGTGTGCTTGTACTTGCTGGAGAATTCAAGAAAGAAGGAGTTTGTGGTCTCAGAGATTGCACATGGTCGTGTCAGTAAGTTTTCTATTGGTGGGTAGCAATAGGATGTTAGTGGTCTAAGTCGTTATTGTAAAACTTCGTTTCTTTCATAGTGGATTCAGTTTTACCTTGAGGATAGGTAGGTTAAATCCTCCCTAGGTTTTTTACCGGTTTGGTTTTCCTGGATCATCATATCTTTGTGTTCTTTATATTCCGCACTTTACATTGATATGATTATATGATTGTGTTAACCTAGATCTAAAATTTAGACTAAGTAATAACTTGGCTAATTAACTAGGTTAATCCAATTGTGTTTTAAGGGGTTTAAAAACAAACATGTGGTATCAGAGCAGGTTGCTCTCTTGTTGTAGATCTTTTGATCTCTGAGTTGATCCTTAACCCCTATTGTCATGGAACACGGAAACTCTCTAGTTATTCCTCCTCACTTTGATGGGAATAATTATGCTTATTGAAAGTAAGGCTGAAAGCATTCCTGAAATTTATAGATGAGAGAGTCCGGAACTCCATTGAGTACGGATGGGAGAAGTCCACTACTCCTGATAGTGAGTGGCAAACTTCTCAAAAAGAAGCAATCGTGTTTAATAGTAAAGCTATGAATGCTATCTTTAACGCTGTTTTTATGGAGGAATTTAAAAGAATATTTAATGTTGAGGTTGCTCACACTGTTTGGAATATCCTCCAGACTGTGCACGAAGGCACAAAGGCTGTCAAAATTAATAAGTTGTAGCAATTAACATCTAGATTTGAGAGCATTAGGATGTCTGATGATGAATCTTTTGACGAATTTTATGCTAAGCTTAATGATATTGTTAATTCTGCATATAATCTGGGTGAAATCTATGATCAACCTAAAATTGTTAGAAAGATTCTTAGATCCTTGACTGAGGACTTTAGACCCAAAGTGACTGCCATCACTGAGAGCAAGGATGTGGACTCCATCTCTGTTGATGAACTTGTAGGATCTCTTTAGTCCTATAAGTTGGACATACCCAAAACTAGCAAATCCAAATTAATGGCTCTTAAGTCAGTTAATGATGTTGATGTTGGTGGATTTGATGATGAGCTCTCTGTTACAGAAATTGCTTACCTTGCCAAGAACTTTAGGAATTTCCTTAGAAACAACAACAGAAGGGCAAGAGGTAAGAACATTGCTGAACCTAGAAATTTTAGGAAGAATGATTTCACTAAGGTTAACAACACTGAAAAACCTAGAGAAAAAGTAGGTCAATCTCCTAATAATTCTATGGGTCCTCAATGTTTAGGATGTCAAGGGTATGGTCATATGAAATCTGAATGTCCTACATACTTGAGGTCTAAGGGTAAGGCTATGGCTGTAACTCTTAGTGATAATGAAGTTTCCAATGATGAGTCTGGTTTTGACGAGGATGGAAACTTTTTTGCTTTCATTGCTACTGCTATAGTCAATGAAAGTGTGTCTGTTGAAGAGAACCTTTCTGATGGGGAACTCTCTGAGGATGTAGATCTTTAAGAAGTCCACAATAAACTTTGCAAAGTTGCTGCAAAGGATGCTATGAGTGTTGAATTAGGCTTAAAGGAAATTGCATCTCTTGAGTTTGATAAGAAAAATTTGCTTGTGAAACTGTTTGATGCTAATGAACTTTTGAACAATGTGAAAACTAAGAATTTGCTTTTGCTTGATAAAGTTAAGAATTGGGAACTTGAACTATCTGTTGCTAGAGAACAAACTAAAAGATCTGTTAGTTCAAAACTTGATCATATGTTGAGTGTTCAAAAGTCTTATTTTGACAAATCTAGATTAGGTTTTGTAGAAAGCATCTCTGTGTCTGCACCTCATTCCACAAACTTTGTTCCTTCTTCTTCCTCTGAACCCCCTGTGAGTGAGGTTGTAAGTGAGACTGTTAAACCTGAAGAGGTCACACCTCCTAGGAAGATTAGGATTGATCTGATAGAGTTTAAACCTAAGGAGTCTTCCCTTTCTAAGGACAAGTTGCAAGGTAAACCTGCTTGGATTTGTCATTTTTTGTGGAAAGTTTGGACACATTCGTCCAAACTGTTTCAAGCTACAAGTTGCTAAGCGAGCAAATAAGCCAAAAGTGTCTGTGCCTCAAGCACAAGATCCTATGGTACTTATTGGTGAATTGGTAAATGTTCTTAACCTCTATTCTCATCATGGAGTTGGAAATCATTCAAATGCGAATAAGAACTCCAATGCTCGAGATGCATCTAAAAATTTTTGGATGCAAAAAGCTCAATCTAATTGAGTCTTTTTGACATGGTCCTTGTGCTTCATTACTCTACTCTTTGTGACCATTGTTCTTTACTTTTTTGTTTTCTTTACTTCTAGGATTTGCATTGCATAACATTCATACATTTCATTCTAGGACTGTTTTTGTTTCTTCTTTTCATAATAATAATAAAAAAAAAGGGAAGCAAATTGAGTTTTGTATTTATTTTTCTTGGTTTTGAAAAAAAGGTTGGTCAATTTATTTTCACATAACATGTCTTTGTACCTTGTTTAGCTTGGATGAGCTTATTTATTGCACTTTACTAGTGGAAGCTTTGTAGTGCATTTTGTGTGTGAAAGATATTTATGGTTTTTGATCACTTTGTGTTGATCTTGAAGTCACATGTGTTTAATTGTCGGACTTGAACCTTTTGAGAAAAGCAAAAATAACCATCTCACCATTATTCACTAGCCAATCATGAACACCTTAGTGCATATCATAAGATTTTGTACTCGAGAAAGTGTAGCACATGCATAAAAAGAACATAAGGTGTAGCCTCAGTTTAAATGCTTAAAATTGGTGTGTACATTATCCCGGCTATTTTAATAAGTTTCTGGTCAACTATAATTTGTGTGTACAATATGAGGCAAATTAAGAAACTTACATGATTGCAAGCTTATGATCTAGGAGATGTGTGAGTTATATGATGTAACTCTTTAGGTGATAGTCTCTTTCAAATTCTATGTGATGAATTTTGTAGACTTTGTGTTTGATTTCTATTCACATATCACCTCACATGTATCTCGAGCTTTTGTTAGTTGCATACACTACACAAGTTACTCTTTGCTAAACTCTGTACATGTTATTGTCTATGTCTTTGGGATGACCAACCAAGTTTGAAAATTCCTTGAGTTTTATGCAAAACATCTTTAATGCTTGAGAATTTAAGAGAATGGATTGAAAATCTTAATTTTGGGAAAACTGGGTTCAAAACTTGTATTTTTGAAAAATATTTAATCTCATACTCATGCATTTTATTTATAAAATTCAATGCTTTGAGGAGTTTCTGCACATAATTGCCTTGTTTTTCAAAAAAAAAATTTTCCCAAAATTTCGATCGATCGAGTCTGTTTTTCAATCAATCGAAATTGCGATTAAAATTTTTTGTTAGCCTCTGTCTGTTTCGATCGATGCTCAATTGATAATGGATCAATCAAAGCATTTTCAATTGATCGAACCTAAATTTCGATCAATCGAAAATCGTATAGGGAGTTTTTTTTTTTTTTTTTTTTTTAAAGCTGATTCTTACGTGTTCAACTTACTTTTCAAAAAGTTTTCAAACTCTCTCTCTCTATTCGATCGATCAAAGCTCCAATCAAAATTTTTTGTTGTTTTCCCTCAAACTTTTTGCAAGGTTTTTGTCTTCTAAGGCCGGTAAGACTCTTTTGCCCTTTCTTTTGCATTTATTTTCAAGTTTCATTCATTTTTCATGCATTTTTTTTGAAAATTTTGAACCTATGCATAATTGGGATTTTTGATGATTCAAGTCATATTTCTTAAAATTGATCAATGGGTTTTTGTTATAAGATGTTATATAATTGTTCTTGAGTGTTTAATTTGATGAATTTGATGTGTTGTGAGAAATTGAAAATTCTAGGGCTTGAAACTACCCGATTTGGGGATTTTGTTCAAATTGAGTTTAATTGATGAAATTGGCTTGTTGGATTGATTAATTTGATCATTATAAACTGTCTTCTAACTTGTGTGGTGATCAATTGGTCAATTTAGTACAAATTGAAAAAGTGGTTTTTCAAAATTTTGGGGGTTTTTTGTTATAAACTCTTTGCTCAAGCCAGTTTTGTGATTCTAAACTTAAATTGAACTTGTTATCATTGCATTAGAATATGCATCATGACATTTATCTGTTCATATATCATATAGATTGTTATTTCTATATTTTTTTTTGCTAACTTGTAGTCTACCCTTAGTTTTTCTTTTTGTTCTTTTTGGTTCTGTCCTTGTATCTTGTCCTTACCCTAGCACCATGCCTAGGAAGACTAGAGCCCATAGGACTGTCTCCTCTTCTTCTGCTCCTTCCCCTTTGAGCGATTTGTTTCCGAGTGAGAAAAACTTAGAGCTTTATGAGACACTGAACCTTAAGAGAAAAATTTGGGCTGAGCGTAAGGTATTTTTAGATGAGCTTGATCCAGACATTAGGGCTAATTTTGAGCGTAGGGGCTAGCTCCCATTGATGGATATTGGTCATCCACCTCCAGCTACCTTGATTAGAGAGTTCTACTCGAACCTCTCTATCCACGTATATGATTCTAACACTTTAGTAAAGAGTTGGATACGAGGTGTAGAGTTCACCATTACTCCTATTGTAGTGGCTGATGCTCTTGGGGTACCGTTGGTCCAGCACCCTGTCTATTCCTATGATGAGTCTCCTCATTTGGACGACATCATGTCGTACATCATTGGGTCTTCTATCCAGTAGGGTTCTGATTCTCGGATTACTACTGTGAGCTCACCGAGTTACACTATCTTTTCTTTAGGATAGCTTGTCATTCTTTTTGGCCTATCACTCATCTGCACACCATTCCTTTGGAGCGATGTACATTTTTGTACGCTCTTATTACAGATGCTCCTATTAGTTTTCCTCATTTGTTTCTTCGTTCTTTGAACGAAGTTCATCTACCGCTCATGCTCTTTTTCATTCTGTTTTCATTCATAGGATTTTGTTGCATCTTGGTTTAGATGACTTCCCCGCTTTTGAGCCCATACACATTGTTGCTCCCATAGGTGTCTCCTTTCTTAGGCAGAGGGCTACTCATATAAGAGAAAGCTCTAAATGTCCTCGTGTTGAGCCTTCTGGTACCGCACCCTCTCCTTCTTCTACAGGCACTACTTTTGGTGAGGCGTCTGCTGATCCTGTTGCTATTGCTGCTGTTCCTCTGCCATCTACTTTGGATGACTTTGACATTCGTCGTATTTTGGAGACTGTCATGACTGTTCAGGTGGCTCATGGTCAGATTTTGGTGGACATGCTTGATGAACTCCGTGCTTTGCGATCAGATTTGAAGCATATTAGACGTTCGCCTTCGCCACCTTTTTTTGATGATGGTTTCTGATTGCCTTTTGGTATTCCGTCACAAAAAGGGGGAGTACTTTTAGTACATTTGGACACTTGTAGAGATTTTTGTAGTTAGGGCGAGAGTTTTTTGTTTATTGGAGCTTATGGAGTTTAGATTGTATCTAGGTGCTTCACTGTGTATGTATTCTTTTTGGCTCTTGATGTATTGATGATTGGGCTATTCATGTTAGGGGGAGATACTATGTTTCTTGTTTCACTACTTATTGATTTATATTTATGAGTTATTCATGATATATGTCTTTATTTTGTTTTATGTGAAATCAAGAAGTTATTTGTGTTTTACTTGTATTTTCCACATATGCATTTATGCGTTTTGTTTAAGTGTTTCAGGAAATATACAGGTTGATTCAGTCGTGTTGTTGTCTACACTTGCAACTGATAGATAGTAGTTAGGTTGGATTTTTTTAATGGGCTTTATTGTTTGTAACGAGATGTTTTCCTTGTAACTTTGTGCATTGTGTTTGTGTTTTGTCACAGATTGCCAAATGGGGAGTTTGTTAGGTTCTAAGTAATTAGGAACTAATGTATTAGAACTTTATTTTGTAATGTTGGCAAACCATGATCAAAATAGATGTTAGTCTTGTTTAGACTTGCTCAAAGTATAGGTCTTTTATGTAAAATTGGAATTGAGTTAACTGCAGAATTAAGTGTGCAATTCTGACTGGCTTGATCGATCGAGAATTAGACTTGATCGATCGAAAGTAGGGCATAATGTTTTTTTATGCAGATTTCCAACTCAGCCCTAAGCCATATGATGTGTAGGGTTTTATGTGTTAACCTAGGTATAAAAGGAAAATCCTAACCACGTTTTTGAGGTTGCTCTATTTGCTGTGTGTATGAATCTCTTGTGAGATCTGAGAGGTGGTTGCCTTCACACATGCTTAGGATTATCAAGAAGAAGATTTCATTGAGAGTTTGATGATCATTCAGTTGCTGCACTAAAGAGCTTAAAGATACACAAGCGGATGTACTTGCACTTGCTGGAAAATCCAAGAAAGAAGGAGTCCGTAGTCTCGGAGCTTGCATGTGGTCGTGTCAGTAAGTTTTCTATTGGTGGGTAGCAATGTTAGTGGTCTAAGTCGCTATTGTAAAATTTCGATTCTTTCATAGTGGATTCAGTTTTACCTTGAAGATAGGTAGGTTAAATCCTTTCCAGGTTTTTTACCGGTTTGGTTTTCCTGGGTCATCATATCTTTGTGTTCTTTATATTCCGTACTTTACATTGATATGATTATATAATTGTGTTAACCTCGATCTGAAATTTGGACTAAGTAATAACTTGGCTAATTAACTAGATTAATCCAATTGTGTTTTAAGGGGTCTAAAAACAAACATATTATATAAGTGCGAAGCTATTTCTGATTTTGTGTGAGTATGTACTAGTTTGTACATGTACTTATGGGTTATTTAAGAAATTGATATTTCTTGTTTGTGTACCATCTATAACTTAGTTAAGCACTATTATGCATAGCTTTGCATTGTTCATTTAGCACAATGTGTGTATTTTGTTTTTGGTCATAAAATTTTTTTAAACCAAAAATATTTTTATGTGTTTTGCATTATTTTTCTTGGATTTATAATCAAGGTTGGCCATATTATCTTTACATAACATGTTTATGTACCTTGTTTAGCTTGGATGAGCTTATTTTATTGCACTTTACTAGTTTGAGCTTTGTAGTGCATGTTGTGTGGGAGATGTTTATAGTTTTTGATCACATGATCTTGATTTTGAAATCACATGCCTTTGATTGTCGGACTTGAACTTATTAAGAAAGGCATAAATAACTATCTCACCACTATTTACTAGCCAATCATGAACACCTTAGTGCATATCGTAAGATTTTGTACTTGAGAAAATGTAGCACATACACAAAAAGAACATAAGGTGTAACCTCGGTTAAATGCTAAAATTGTTGTGTACATTATTGGGCTATAATAAATTCAAAATCAAATAAAATTGATATATACATTATCCCGGCTATTATTAATAAGTTTTTGATCAAATAAAATTGATGTGTACAATATGAGGCAAATCAAGAAACTTATATGATTGCAAGCTTTTATTCAAGGAGATGTGGGAGTTATATGATGTAACTCTTTAGGTGATAGTCTCTTTCAAATTTATGTGATGAATTTTGTAGAAATTCTGGTTGATTTCTATTCACATATCACCTCACATGTATCTCAAGCTTTTGCTAGTTTCACACACTACACAAATTACTCTTTGCTAAACTTTGTACATGATATTGTGTGTGAATTTGTTTTGTCCATCCAAGATTATATGTTCCTTGATTTTGATGCAAAATTTGTTTAATGTTTATGTTTTTGAGGACAAATTGATTCAAAAATGTGTTTTAGGAAGATCTAGGTTGAATTCATGTATTTTTGGAAAACTTTTAAACTCATACTCATGCATTTCATTTATGAAATATGGTATTTTGAGTTGTTTCTGCATTAACTTGCTCTGTTTTTCAAAAAATTCACTTTTCTAGATTTTCGATTGATTGAAGCTGTTGCTTGACCGATCAAAATTGTGCTTAAAATTTTGGTTTGAATTTGCCTGACTCGAATGGTATTCGATCGATGCTTGATCGATCGAAACTGAAAAATTTTCAATTTTTAAGTATTTGACCAATCTATTTTTTCATGCATCATTTATGTTTAGGATTTACATGCATTGCATTGTTTTTTTTTTTTTTTTTTTTTTTTTTTTTTTTTTTTTTTTTTTTTCATCTTGCAGTTTGCAGTCATATCTTTCATTGCTTTCACATATAACATGCATACACTTTGCTACATTGGGTACTCAACTTGATCTAAAAATTGATTGATTAATTTTTTAGTTATGTATTTTTTAGTATATGCTATTTTTATGTGTGAACTGCAGAAAATATTTTTCTTAAGAGATATGATGGATAATCAACGTGCAAATATTTTCTCTACTTAATTTGAGTTCAAACACCATCTGTTTATGGGTCACATAGTATCAAGTTTGCATTTATTGAAAGAGAGAATATTTTTTTATGTGTATCCTCACCTTATCAATTTAGTTTTTAAGTTTGGTTTGTGTGTCTTTATTTTCCCCATCTCCTAAAGTTTCTCCAAAACTTGTTTTGTTTTTCTTATTTTTATAAGGGGAGAAGCTTGTTTTTACCCTTTGTTGTTCATAGGGGGAGTTGGCTCTATTTTCTCTAGAGTTGAATTGTTTTGCGATCTCTTAATTCTCTATTTTCTATTGACTTTTGTTGCGTATGTTTTTTAATTTGGGCAACAATGAGTTGTCTTTGTCAATACGTGACAAAAAGGGGGAGATTTAGATGAAATGTGGGAATATGTGGGAATCCTGTTTGTTTTGTTTAGGGGGAGCTGAATTTGTTTTTGAAAGGGGGAGAAAATAAATTTTTTTTATGTATCTAGGGAGAGTTAGTTTGCATATTTGTTATTTGTTTTAGTTTGTTTATTTTTTGGTTTATTTGTATTTTTCACACATGCGTTTATGCGTTTGTTGAATGTTTCAGGAATATACAAGTTGATTTAGTCGTGCTACTGTCTACACTTGCAACTGATAGATAGTAGTTAGGTTGAATTGTATTTGGGCTATTTGTAACTTTGAGCATTTTATGTTTGTGATGTGTTTTGTCACGGATTGCCAAAATGGGAGATTGTTAGGTTCTAAGATTTTAGCAACTAATATATTAGAACTTTAATTTGTATTATGTTGGTAAACAATGATCAAAACATTAAGTCTAGGTTTAGGCTTGCTCAAAGTATGTTTATTTGTAAAATTAGAATCGAGTGATTGCATAATTTATTTGTAAAACATTAAGTCTAGGTTTAGGCTTGTAAAATTAGAATCGAGTGATTGCATAATTTATTGGACTAAATCTGTAAGGCTCGATCGATCGAAAATTAAACTCGATCGATCGAACCACGTGCAGATTTATTTTTCTGCAGAATTCCAGTTCAGCCCAAACTCTACTAAACGTATTGGGTTTCAAGTAAAACACTCATATATATATATATATATATATATATATATATATAAGGAAAACCCTAAAACATTTTTAGAGAGTGTTTTTAGAGAGATTAGAGTGCCTCTTGTGCCTCTTTTGTATTTTAGGGTTTTGTACCCAAAAGCTCTCTAAGGTTGCTCTTTATGCTGTGTGTGTGAATCTTTCGTGAGATTAAGAGGTGGTTGCCTTCACACATACTTAGGGTTTCCAAGGTTCAAGATTATGTCAAGAACTTGGTAATCATTCAGTTGCAGATCCAAGAGCTTAAAGATATACAAGCGGGAGTGATTGTGCTTGCTGGGAATCCAAGAAAGAAGTAGTTCAAGAACTTGGAGCTATCATAGGGTCGTGGTTGTAAGTTTCCTACTCGAGGTAGCAATACGATGTTAGTGGTTTAAGTCGCTATTGTGTAAATTTCAATTCTTTCATAGTTGATTCAGTTTTACCTTGAGGATAGCTAGGTTAAATCCTTTCTAGGTTTTTTACCAGTTTGGTTTTCCTGGGTCATCATATCTTTGTGTTCTTTATTTTCCGCACTTTACATTGATATGATATAATTGTGTTAACCTAGATTTGATAATTTGACTAAGGTAATCACTTGGCTAATTAACTAGGTTAATTTGGTTGTGTTTTAAAGGGTCTAAAAACGTACACTCTCTTAATTAAACCCTAAATAAAATTTAATGACTCCTAGAATATTTCATTGTGCAATAACTAAAATGCCTCATTAAATTTTAATGTCCCAAAAATTTTCTTCATGTATTTTGAGTTTTATGTTTTTGTCATACTTAGTAAAAATGATGATGTATGGTATTCTATTTGTTACCTAGAGAACACTAATTTATTACTGGTTTAAATCTTCTAGATTTATAATTTTATCTAATAAATACTTTAATGACATATGCCTTTTGTTATTTTGTTCTTTTTTTAATTTATTTTCTTTCTTAAAAAGGTGTTCATTAAAAATTAAGTAAGCTAAGCATCTTAGTTAGGCTTATAAAATAAAATGATAAAGAAGGAAGTATGAATAACAAAATATTCAATGCAAACGGTTGTAGGTATTTAAATTTTTTTTTTTAGAATACTAAGTATTTTTAACACACACACACACACGGGGAGAGGGGATAAGGTTTTTTAAATAAACTTACAGTGGTGTATATTTAAAAGGGCCTAATTTTTTGATACACAATACAAACTTTAATTTGATGAAGAGTTTCAATTGTAGCATTTGTCATCATTTATTGCAAAAATTTAAATATTGTGACAATGCATTATCAAAATTTAGTTGTTAATTGTTGAAAGATAACGACATTTGTAATCAATCTTAGTAGATTTTTTTTTTTTTTTTTTTTGTGAGTAGATATTGTCTTTAGTAAATAGGTTCTAAGAAATGAAAAAGTATTTTGTATCAAATGATACAACGTCATCCATATCAAAATTTAATAAACGAGAGACATGTGTGCAAAAATAACTACCCACTAATTAACACTTATCTTTTAATTGTTAGTGAGTTAATTATTTTTTACTGACATGTCTCATTTTTATTAGATTTTGATATCGCTGACATGGTATCATTTAATTCCAAATACCTTCTCCTAAGAAATTATCATACTAAATAGATAGCCATATGTTAAATAAATATTCTAAATTTAAATACATGGTTTGATATTACTTCAAAAAAAAAAAAAATCTATTTTAAATTTTCTCACTCAAAGGCAGCACTTGCCTTGCACGCGCAACCCTAAATCGCCAAGCTGATGGTCGAACCAATGAACTACGTACACATAATGGAATGGACTTTTATTGAAGAGTTTACTTTTGAAATCTTTTAGCTAATATATCAATTCCAAGGCTTTACTTTCGTCATTCTTGAAAAAAATAATAATCTATATATGTTTCAATGAGGTTCATATATTCTGTGAAAGTAGATTGTTTAAGTTTCTACCTATTATATATTACTATTTAAACTGCTTACATATATTTTTATAATAAAATTAATTATGGAATAGGAATAGATCTAATGTCTGAGTGATTTTGATAATAACTATAGCTTAGAAGCCAATATTTATAACACATACATATAACATTGTCAAATATTCTCTAATTTTTTTTTTCAAATATTGCCTTTAATTACCATATCAGCTTTTTCCTCATAAAAAATAAAAAATTTACCATATCAGCTTGGTTATTTATTTGATTTTCTTTCATTTTCATTTTATTATTAAAACAAAATTTAGTTACAAAATTAGTTATAGCCTAAGGTTACAGCCTTACTAATAAAATAAATATTACTACATATTTTAAAAATCTAACCGTTGAATTGCATGTTCTTTATGCCCTTAATACACATGTTAAATTTTGTGTCAATCAGATGTTATTTACTATATGATCTATAAGCTTATATTTTACGCAAAATTTTAAACTACAAAAACTTGCAATTTAAACAATTTATTGATGACATAACTATTAATCTTTAATTTTCTAGAAATTTTGCAAGCATGAAAGATATAAGAAGAAGATGTAATCCAATGGTGGGTTTGTCAAAATTCATTAACAGAGAAAGTCTATTCTTGGTTTATCAATCTCTCTCTCTCTCTCTCTCTCTCTCTCTCTCTCTCTCTCTCATATTTTATTTTTCTTCTTTCAATTTTAATAGTCAATATGATTTGTGAGATTTAGTTAAGTGTAATTATAATCCATATTGTTGATAGTAAATCTAATATTTCACGGACTAATTTAAGTGAGTCATGTTTGCTATTAAGAACTAAATCTAATAAGATTGTATGTGTTACTTTGGGTTCTTGCGGAACATGTTATCCATGATGTCAAATAATTTTTCCATTTTAGATTTAATGTTAGATTCCAATATATTAAAAAAAAGATTCATTGCTAGATAATTCAATAATGTCCTAATCATAAAAGGGAATTGCCACCATTATTCTGTTGCTATTGCTTGAAAATCATTTGGTTAGTAATTCTTCATTCTACATCTTAATTAATATACCGATATTCACGATTCAAAGCAAGACATGTCTAATCTTTATTACTTTTATTTTTTATTTTTTTGAGAATACTAACTATTTTTAACATACACATATGAGGAGAGGGGAGAATGTCTAATTTTTATTACTCGTACCAATCCATAGGTAATTGCATTAAGGATAAAAATCTAACAAATGGCACAATAGTGATGTACTTAAAGAAAATGCATGACATTTAGCAACAAGCACTTAAGCTACAAAGCATGGGTACTGTAAGGTTGAATTTTATCAACCATTTTGTTGGCTTTATTCCGTGCCAATTTGCTTGTAATTTAGCACTTAGTAACCCTGTAATTAGATGGGAAAATGGTAAGGGTAGTGTGTGAGAAGATGTGAAGCAAAGCTCAAGTATGTGCAAAGAAGCAGAGCTTCGCGGCTAGGACTCGTGGGTGGATCGCGACTGGCAAGCTACCAAATACAGGCACGTGAGATGCACACAAGGAAGCTGAAGGGTCGCGCCAGCTGTCACACTACAGGACAAAAGTCCCAGGCTGGCCAGGCCGTTACGTCGCAACTTGAACTCGTGACTTGGACAAGCCGCGAGACCAAGCCGCCAATTTACCCTGTTTGGCAAAAACTGTCTCTTCATATTCTTTTCTCACCACACTATATATAAACCCTTATACCCACCATATTGAGAGAGCTTCCAGAGAGAATTTTGTGAGAGAAACCCTAGAGAAATACAAGATTGATTCATCCACAATCTTTACCTTAGAGACTCTACAAATTCCTCTACTCTTTTCCTTTCCATTGTTATACCCTTGAGAGGCCCTTTAGCTAAATCCTTATCTCACCACACCCACGTCCGTGAGAAGGTTTATTTGGTACTGTTGGGAAGCAGTTAGGAAGGAACCAATCTATATTGGTTGATGCTATGGTATAGTAGCAGAATCCGGTAAGTTAGAAAAGAAAAAGGTTCGGCGCAACCTCGTTGGAGCAAGAAGCTTGGAGGGCTTAGGTACTTGGGTAGATTAGGCTTAGAGGGTCTATTGCTGTTCATGTATCCCAACTACATTTTCTAGTGGATTATTGACCCCTTGGAGGGCGGCGGAGAGGTTTTACGCCAAGGGCTTCGGTTTCCTCTTCGATAACACATCGTGTGTTGTCCGAGTGTTTGCATCTTCCTTCCTTTATCTTTGCCTTATATTTACTGCTGTGGATGTGTTTATATTTGGTTTAGATTGTTTTCAATTCTGTTATAAACTTGTTATCATATTCCGCACATTAACTGTTTGATATAAAGCTTGAATTGGTAATTTTGTATTTAGGGTCTAAACGTTCAAGGGTGTTGTATACCCATTTTGAACTTTCATTTAGTATCAGAGCAGGTACACTTAATTTGGTTTCATTACCTAAGTGTGATCCTTGACCCCTTGTGTCTATTTGCCATGGATTGTGCATTGTATGCCTCTTTGTATAATTTGGTTGGTGATGAATGTAACATGCCATGTGTTTGTGAAAATGCCTCTATGAGTGTTAATCCTCATAATTGTGATGACATGTTATTTGAATCTATGGGTGTTGTTGACAAACTCTTGAAGAAAGAAGCTAAGAAGTTTCAAAAGAATTTGAGCAAGTTCATTTGTGAAAAGGATGATTTGATTGCTAAGCTCAATGAATCCAATAAATTGGTTGAAAAATATAAGATGCTTACTGAAAATTATCTTGAAAAGATGAAAGAATTTGAATGTTTGAATATGGACTTGGATGCTAAGCTTGTTTTCTCTAACAAACTTGTTGATGATCTTAAATCTGAAAATGAATCTCTTAAGATGCATGCCAAGTGTTTGATTGCTGAACCTATTGATAAAAAGGTTAAAAATATTTGCTGCAATCATGTTGTGGTACCCGATATTGTGCCTATTGTGTGTTCTAACCTAAAGGGCAAATTGGTGTACATTCCTCCACACAAAAGAAATCAAAAGGTGGAGAGAAAGGCTCCTAAGTCGAAGCCTCCGTTTAGGTCTCAACCTAAGGTTTTGGATGGATCTAAATTTGTTCCAACTTGCCACCATTGTGGTGTGATTGGTCATATAAGACCTCAATGTTATAAGTTGAAGAAAGAACAAAACCAGGTTGATAGATCCCTTTCCAAAAAGCCTAGTGGACCTAAACATATTGTGTGTCACCATTGTGGTGCTTTTGGTCATCTAAAACCTCATTGCTCTAAGTTTCATGCTCTTAAAAGAATCAAAAGAAAAGAGAAACTTGAGCTTCTTGAAAGATGTGCTAAAAAGGGTAAACCGGATTTAAGTGAAAATAGCATGTTGATAAAGAAAGTGTTTAATGCTTTTAACTCCTTGACTATGTGCATCTCCAGTTCTCATTCTTCAAACCCTCGTCTCACTTCTTTTGAGACACTCATTCCAAACAATCGTTCCGTTTGGATGAGGAAGGGGTCCTATGGTTGAGCGTTTGCTCTTTTGGTCCTTGATCTAATTCTTTCGATCTTTGTAGGAACCTTCATGCATTAGATGCCATATTTTCATGTATTTGTGCATCTTGCATTTATTTGTATGCATTGTTTTTGTTTTGATCTTACCTTTTTGTTTTAGTTTTGTGTGAGTAAAAATCTAAAACCACATAAAAAATGAAAAATTCAAAAAGTTTGATCATATATGTTTGAGCACATATCACATGTGAGTTTTGCCTTGTACCTTTGTACTAATGGCTTTGTGCATTTACCAGCTTAACTTGTTCTTTATGCACTTATATCTTTGTGGGAAAAATCTTGACATCTTTATGTGATTGTTGTAAATTGATCTTCAAGCTTGTCATGAATGATTAGTCAATAGTCATGTTGGTTTTGATACATGCATAGACTTGTGCCTATATATCTTCCCACCATTTATTTTTATTTTTGCTTAAAAGAGTTCACCAAATGTAAATCTCCAAATGAAAAGAGATATTGAGCTGCAAAAACTTGTCGCACATACTAGTATTTGACTAGGAAAAAAGGAAAGTGACTTTTATGAAATTGTATGATGCCCAAAAAGCCAAAGGCTTGTTCATCAAATTGAAATATAAAAAATTCAGGCATCGATCTCAAAATGAGATGTATTGAGTCAAAATGATCAAATGTTATGAGCTGTAAAGAAGCCAAATGAAAAGTTTCGAAGATATGTAATCATTTTCTTGTGGGAGGTCATATATGTTTATTTCTATAATTGAGATAGACTACTTGTCTTAGTACTAGTTGTGTATGACTTGATTGAATTGATTATTGAAGCTTCATTCTAGACTAAGGACTATTCCACACTTGATACACACACACAACACACATGCCTAATGTTCAATGAATGCCTTATTCATTTGTTCGATTGTACTTGTTTAAATGTGATGTGTGTGTGTGCTCAACTTTATATGGATCAATCCAAAAAGGTTTTTGATCATTTTATATGCTTTTGGAAGTGATTTTTATCACTCTTTGTGTTCATGTTTAGTGCATACATTGTTTTTCAGTGATTAAACATGTTCTGAGTTGAAAAACATGTGTCAGAATTTTTGGCCACTCAGTTTGGCGACTTGCAACCAGCCAAACCAAGCTGTGAGTTTTCGCGACTCGTTTTGGCGACTTGCCCAGTCGCGAGTTCACACAGACTGGTTTTGCGGCTTACTGGCGATTCGTTCGCGACTCGCCCAGTCGCCAAACCCCCAGAAACACTTTTTTTTTAAGTGTTTTTCATGGGAAAACTGTTTTAAACCTCTCCAATCCTCTCTTAAACCACTCTTTTACTATTTTTACATCAAAACTCAATCAATTTGAATGGTTTTTCATTCCATTAACATCTCTAAGGTAATTATGAACTCTTTTCATTGTTTTTTATCCTTAGACTATGTTTTGGAGAGTTTTGTGCTCTTGGTTGAGTTTTTCATCATAGGGGTTGGGAAAACTTATTTTTCGCTCAAAATTTTTGTATGGGATTAGTTTCTTTTGATGATTTGCTTTGGATGTTGGCCCCTTGTGGCAAAAAGAGCATGTATTTAGGGTGGATTTCATAATGTTCATGCATTGTTTTACATTGTTGTTCATAGTGTGTACGTTAGGTGTTTGATAAAATGCCTCGTAGGCATTTTCTCACTTATTTGGACTCTGATGAGTACCAAACTTTGGAGTTTTTCATATTTCCTCATTAGGAACATGTTTGGTTCATTGGTTGTGTATTTAACACACCTTGCCCCTTATGTGCATTTTTCATGCATTGGTCATGCATTGCACTTGCCATCTCTTGCACACATCTTTGCTACCCTTGTCATGCATTGGTTCATACATTGGTTCTTTATCATAGCATGTCATGTTTACCTTATGCTTTGTAGCATTTTGTTTCGTCTTAGGTTTGAGCTTCATTTTCTTATGCATCATTGCACCCGTCATGCATCATTATCATTGTTCATACCTTCATCTCTTGCACTCGTTTCTCCTTGACCCTTTGTCTATTCTTGACAAAAAGGGGGAGAGTATACTCTAGGGAGTATACCGGAGAGTTTTTGTCATTTCTATATGATCCTTGTGCACATTCTTAGGGGGAGAAATTCTATTTCTCGTGCACACTTGTAGGGGGAGATGCATGTACCAAGGGGGAGAAGACATTAAGCTAATAAAAAATACTTTATCTTGGTGTTTGGTATTTGATCATGTTGCTCACACGTTTCACATCATGTTTACTTGATTGCAATTTATTTGTTACATTATACTTGTTCGTTTATTACTTGCTTTACCTAGAGAGTCTAATGTGTTTTGTGCAAGTGTTTCAGGTTACAAGTATATATGTTCCAAGTTCATCACAGCTTCTATGATTCATGATAGGGGGAGTGATATGATAGGGAAGTACTTTATATTTTGTACCCATGTTGCTTTTGTAAGCTTTAAGGGTTTATTTCCATGCACTTATGCATTTGTAGGCTTTTATGGTTTGTGCCATGTATTTGCAATACTTTACTTATGTAGCCTTTTTATGCATTATGCTTTAGTACTTGTTAATGCCTTGCATTATCTTAAGTACAACACTCTTGTGCCCTTGTAGGATTGTTCCTAGATGCATATATGTTTGTGTGCATTGGTTGAGTGTTGGACTTGCAAATGATACTCTTCAATTGAGCTTATCACTTTGCATGTCCAGATGTTCATTCCTTGTGTGAATGAACATAGTAATCACTTTTGCTTAAGTGACTACTGGTTTGATCTTGCCATGAATTATTGCTTTAATGCTTAAGTTCATTTCTGCTTGATCATGCTACTTTTGCTCCATATGCATATCAAGTTTTTCTGCACACAATGATATTGCTATGTTATTGTGTTTCAGAAGTTACTTATTCATATGTTCAAGAGTTTTACAGAATCTAGAGTTAGGTGTGAGTGAGTTTTGTTCAACTATTCCCAACTCACGCTTTAAGTCTAGAGTTTGTTGTAGGGTTTTGTCACAGAATAGCCAAAAGGGGAGATTGTAAGGTTGAATTTTATCAACCATTTTGTTGGCTTTATTCCGTGCCAATTTGCTTGTAATTTAGCACTTAGTAACCCTGTAATTAGGTGGGAAAATTGTAAGAGTGTGTGTTAGAAGATGTGAAGAAAAGCTCAAGTATATGCAAAGAAGCAGAGCTTCGCGGATAGGACTCGCGGGTGGATCGTGACTGGCAAGCCGCCAAATGCAGGCACGTGAGATGCACACAGGGAAGCTGAAGGGTCGCGCCAGATGTCACACTACAGGACAAAAGTCCCAGGCTGGCCAGGCCGTTACGTCACGACTTGAACTCGTGACTTGGACAAGCCGCGAGACCAAGCCGCCAATTTACCCTGTTTGGCAAAAACTGTCTCTTCGTATTCTTTTCTCACCATATTCTATATAGACCCTTATACCCACCATATTGAGAGAGCTTCTAGAGAGAATTTTGTGAGAGAAACCCTCGAGAAATACAAGATTGATTCATCCACAATCTTTACCTTAGAGACTCTACAAATTCTTCTACTCTCTTCCTCTCCATTGTTATACCCTTGAGAGGCCTTTAGCCAAATCCTTATCGCACCACACCCACGTCTGTGAGAAGGTTATTTGGTACTGTTGGGAAGCAGTTAGGAAGGAACCAATCTACATTGGTTGATGCTATGGTATAGTAGCGGAATCCGGTAAGCTAGAAAAGAAAAAGGTTCGGCGCAATCTCGTTGGAGCAAGAAGCTTGGAGGGCTTAGGTACCTGGGTAGATTAGGCTTGGAGGGTCTATTGCTATTCATGTATCCCAACTACATTTTCTAGTGGATTATTGACCGCTTGAAGGGCGGCGGAGAGGTTTTACGCCGAGGGCTTTGGTTTCCTTTTCGATAACACATCGTGTGTTGTCCGTGTGTTTGCATCTCCCTTCCCTTTATCTTTGCCTTATATTTACTGCTGTAGATGTGTTTATATTTGGCTTAGATTAGTTATCAATTCTGTGATTGGCTTATGTTCATATTCCGCACATTAATTGTTTGATAATAAGCTTGAATTGATAATTTTGTAATTGGGGTCTAAAACGTTCAAGGGTGGTTTATACCCATTTTGAACATTCAATTGGTATCAGAGCGGGTACACTTGTTGTGGTTTAAATACCTAAGTGTGATCCTTGACCCCTTGTGTCTATTTGCCATGGGTTGTGCTTTGTATGCCTCCTTGTATGATTTGGTTGGTGATAAATGTAACACGCCACGTGTTTGTGAAAATGCCTCTACGAGTGATAATCCTCATGATTATGATGCTGTGTTACATGAATCTTTGGATGTTGTTGATATTCCTAACATCAAACCCTTGAAGAAAATTGCTAAGAAGTTTCAAAAGAATTTGAACAAGTTATTTTGTGAAAAGGATGATTTGATTGCTAAGCTCAATGAATCCAACAAATTGGTTGAAAAATTTAAGAAACTTGTTGAAATTTCTCTTGAAAAGCTGAAAGAGTTTGAATGTTTGAATATGGACTTAGATGCTAAACTTGTTTTGTCTAACAAACTTGTTGATGAGCTAAAATGTGAGAACGAATCTCTAAAAATGCATGCCAAGTATTTGATTGCTAAACCTATTGTTAAAAAAGATGATAATGTATGTTGCAATCATATTGTGGTACCCGATTTTGTGCCTATTGTGTGTTCTACCTTAAAGGACAAATCGGTATACATTCCTTCACATAAAAGAAATCAAAAAGTGGAGAGAAAGGCTGTTAAGTCAAAGCCTCCGTTTAGGTCTCAACCTAAGACTTTGGATGGATCTAAGTTTGTTCCAACTTGCCACAATTGTGGTGTGATTGGTCATATAAGACCTCAATGTCATAAGTTGAAAAGGAAACAAAACAATGTTGCTAGATCCCTTCCCAAAAAGCCTAGTGGACCTAAACACATTGTTTGACACCATTGTGGTGCCTTTGGTCATCTAAGACCTCATTACTCTAAGTTTCATGCTCTTAAAAGAATCAAAAGAAAAGAGAAACTTGAGCTTCTTGGAAGATGTGCTAAAAAGGGTAAACCGGATTTGAGTGAAAATAGCATGTTGATAAAGAAAGTGTTTAATGCTCTTAACTCTTTGACTATGTGCATCTCCGGTTCTCATTCTTCCAACCCTCGTCTCACTTCTTTTGAGACACTCATTCCAAACAATCGTTCCATTTGGATGAGGAAGGGTTCCTATGGTTGAGCGTTTGCTATGTTGGTCCTTGATCTAATTCTTTCGATCTTTGTAGGACCCTTCATGCATTAGATGCCATATCTTCATGCATTTGTGCATCTTGCATTTATTTGTATGCATTGTTTTTGATTTGATCTTACCTTTTTGTTTTAGTTTTGTGTGAGTAAAAATCCAAAACCACATAAAAAGTGAAAAATTTAAAAAGTTTGATTGTATATGTTTGAGCATATATCACATGTGAGTTTTGCCTTGTACCTTTGTACTAATGGCTTTGTGCATTTACCAGCTTAGCTTGTTCTTTATGTACTTATATCTTTGTGGGAAAAATCTTGACATCTTTGTGTGATTGTTGTAAATCGATCTTCAAGCTTGTCATGAATGATTAGTCAATAGTCATGTTGGTTTTGATACATGCATAGACTTGTGCCTATATATCTTCCCACCATTTATTTTTGTTTTTGCTTAAAAGAGCTCACCAAATGTAAATTTCCAAATGAAAAGAGATATTGAGTCGCAAAAGCTTGTCGCACATACTAGTATTTGACTAGAAAAAATGGAAAGCGACTTTTATGAAATTGTATGATGCCCAAAAAGCCAAAGGCTTGTTCATCAAATTGAAATATAAAAAATTTCAGACATCGATCTCAAAATGAGATGTATTGAGTCAAAATGATCAAATGTTATGAGCTGTAAAGAAGCCAAATGAAAAGCTTCAAAGATATGTAATCATTTTCTTGTGGGAGGTCATATATGCTCATTTATATAATTGAGATAGACCACTTGTCTTAGTACTAGTTGTGTATGACTTGACTGAATTGATCATTGAAGTTTCATTCTAGACTAAGGACTATTCCACACTTGATATACACACACAACACACATGCCTAATGTTCAATGAATGCCTTATCCATTTGTTCGATTGTACTTGTTTAAATGTGATGTGTGTGTGCTCAACTTTATATGGATCAATCCAAAAATGTTTTTGATCATTTTATATGCTTTTGGAAGTGATTTTTATCACTCTTTGTGTTCATGTTTAGTACATACATTGTTTTTCAGTGTTTAAACATGTTTTGGGTTGAAAAACAAGTGTCAGAATTTTTGGCCACTCAGTTTGGTGACTTGCAACCAGCCAAACCAAGCTACGAGTTTTGGCGACTTGCTTAGTCGCGAGTTCACACAGACTGGTTTCGCGGCTTACAGGCGACTCATTCGCGACTCGCCCAGTCGCCAAACCCCCAGAAACACCTTTTTTAAGTGTTTTTCATGGGAAAATTGTTTTAAACCTCTCCCATCCTCTCTTAATCCCCTCTTTTACTATTTTTACATCAAAACTCAATCAATTTGAATGGTTTTTTATTCCATTAACATCTCTAAGGTAATTATGAACTCTTTTCATTGTTTTTATACCTTAGATTATGTTTTGGAGAGTTTTGTGCTTTTGGTTGAGTTTTTCATCATAGGGGTTGGAAAAACTTATTTTTCTCTCAAAATTTTTGTATGGGATTGGTTTCTTTTGATGATTTGCTTTGGATGTTGGCCCCTTGTGGCAAAAAGAGCATGTATTTAGGGTGGATTTCATAATATTCATACATTGTTTTACATTGTTGTTCATAGTGTGCACGCTAGGTGTTTGATAAAATGCCTTTTAGGCATTTTCTCACTTATTTGGACTCTGATAAATACCAAACTTTGGGATTTCTCATGTTTCCTCATTAGGAACATGTTTGGTTCATTGGTTGTATATTTAACACACCTTGCCTCACATGTGCATTTTTCATGCATTGGTCATGCACTGCACTTGCCACCTCTTGCACACACCTTTGCTACCCTTGTCATGGATTGGTTCATACATTGGTTCTTTATCATAGCATGTCATGTTTACCTTATGCTTTGTAGCATTTTGTTTCGTCTTAGGTTTGAGCTTCATTTTCTTATGCATCATTGCACCCCTCATGCTTCATTATCGTTGTCCATACCTTCATCTCTTGCCCTCGTTTCTCTTTGACCCTTTATCTATTCCTGACAAAAAGGGGGAGAGTATACTCTAGGGAGTATACCGGAGAGTTTTTGTCATTTCTATATGACCCTTGTGCACATTCTTAGGGGAAGAAATTCTATTTCTCGTGCACACTTATAAGGGGAGAGATATTCCATAGGGGAGATGCATGTACCAAGGGGGAGAAGACATTGAGCTAATAAAAAATATTTTGTCTTGGTGTTTGGTATTTGATCAAGTTGCTCACATGTTTCACATCATGCGCACTTGATCGCAATTTACTTGTTACATTATACTTGTCCGTTTATTACTTGCTTTACCTTGAGGGTCTAATGTGTTTTGTGCAAGTATTTCAGGATACAGGTATATATGTTCCAAGCTCATCACAGCTCCTATGATTCATGATAGGGGGAGTGATATGATAAGGAAAGTATTTTATATTTTGTATGGTTCAGTTTGTACCAATGTTGCTTTTGTAAGCTTTAATGGTTTGTTTCCATGCACTTATGCTTATTTGTAGGTTTTTATGGTTTGTACCATGTATTTGCAATACTTTACTTTTGCAGCCTTTATGCATTGTGCTTTAGTACTTGTTAATGCTTTGCATTATCTTAAGTACAACACTCTTGTGCCCTTGTAGGATTGTTCCTAGATGCATATATGTTTGTATGCATTGGTGGAGTGTTGGACTTGCAAATGATACTCTTCAATTGAGCTTATCACTTTGCATGTCCGGATGTTCATTCCTTGTGTGAATGAACATAGTAATCACTTTTGCTTAAGTGACTACTAGTTTGATCTTGCCATGAATTATTGCTTTAATGTTCATTTCTGCTTGATCATGCTTCTTTTGCTCTATATGCATATCAAGTTTTCTGCATACAATGATATTGCTATGTTATTGTGTTTCAGGAGTTACTTATTCATATGTTCAAGAGCTTTACAAAATCTAGAGTTAGGTGTGAGTGAGTTTTGTTCAACTGTTTCCAACTCACGCTTTAAGTCTAGAGTCTGTTGTAGGGTTTTGTCACGGAATGGCCAAAGGGGGAGATTGTAAGGTTGAATTTAATCAACCATCTTATTGGCTTTATTCCGTGACCAATTTGCTTGTAATTTAGCACTTAGTAACCCTGTAATTAGATGGGAAAATTGTAAAAGTAGTGTGTGAGAAGATGTGAAGAAAAGCTCAAGTATATGCAAAGAAGCAGAGCTTCGCGGCTAGGACTCGCGGGTGGATTGCGACTGGCAAGCCGCCAAATGCAGGCACGTGAGATGCACACAGGAAAGCTGAAGGGTCGCGCCAGCTGTCACACTACAGGACAAAAGTCCCAGGCTGGCCAGGCCGTTACGTCGCGACTTGAACTCGCGACTTGGACAAGCCGCGAGACCAAGCCGCCAATTTACCCTGTTTGGCAAAAACTGTCTCTTCGTATTCTTTTCTCACCACACTATATATAGACCCTTATACCACTATATTGAGAGAGCTTCCAGAGAGAATTTTGTGAGAGAAACCCTAGAGAAATACAAGATTGATTCATCCACAATCTTTACCTTAGAGACTCTACAAATTCCTTTACTCTCTTCCTCTCCATTGTCATACCCTTGAGAGGCCTTTAGCCAAATCTTTATCTCACCACACCCACGTCTGTGAGAAGGTTTATTTGGTACTGTTGGGAAGCAGTTAAAAATGAACCAATCTACATTAGTTGATGCTATGGTCTAATAGCGGAATCCAGTAAGCTAATGAAGAAATAGGTTCGGCGTAACCTCGTTGGAGCAAGAAGCTTGGAGGGCTTAGGTACTTGGGTAGATTAGGCTTGGAGGGTCTTCTGCTGTTCATGTATCCTAACTATATTCTTTAGTGGATTATTTGATCGCTTGGAGGGTGGCGGAGAGGTTTTACGCCGAGGGCTTCGGTTTCCTCTTCGATAACACATCGTGTGTTGTCCGAGTGTTTGCATCTTCCTTTCCTTTATCTTTGCCTTATATTTACTGCTGTGGATGTTTTTATATTTGGCTTAAATTGTTTATCAATTCTATATTTGGCTTATGTTCATGTTCCGCACATTAATTTTTTGAAAATAAGCTTGAATTGATAATTTGTATTTTGGGGTCAAAACGTTCAAGGGTGTTTTATACCCATATTGAACTTTCAATTGGTATCAGAGCAGGTACACTTGTTGTGATTTAAATACCTAAGTGTGATCCCTGACCTCCTTTGAGATGGATAGGTCTCAATCTCTTAATGTACCACCGTTCTTTGACGGTAATAATTATGCATTTTGGAAAGTCCGTATGAGGGCGTTTTTATGTTCTATTGATGACGCTGTGTGGGATGCAGTTGAAGTAGGATGGACAAAGCCAAAGGTTGCCAAGTCTACTTGGGATAAGGCTGCTCTTGCAGCGGCCAATGTAAATAGCAAGGCATTGAATGCTATTTTCTGCGGTGTATCTCCAAAAGAATTTCACCAGATTTCTCATATCACCATTGCTAAGGAAGTATGGGAAATTCTGGAGACAGCCTATGAAGGGACTAAGAAAGTGAAGGACACCAAACTTCAGATGTTGACCACTTGCTTTGAGGAGTTAAGGATGAGTGAGGATGAGTCTTTTGATTCATTTTACAGTAAATTGAATGAGGTTGTTGTTGGTAAATTTAACTTGGGAGAAAAGATGGAGGACTCGAAGATTGTGAGGAAGATCCTTCGATCACTTCCAGAGAGTTTCCATGCCAAAGTTATAGTCATTGAAGAGAGCAAAGATCTTTAAAGTTCAAGAGCTGGTTGGTTCTTTGCAAACTTATGAGTTGTCCCTTCCTTCAGCGAAGAAGAGCAAATCCCTTGCTCTTAATACAATTGATGAGAGAATGGTGTCTCTTGAATCTTCGGAAGAGGATGCAGTAGATAAAGATGTGGCATACTTTGTAAAGAACTTTCGGAAATTCCTAAAGCTCAAGAATATTGGGAAATTTGGTGACAAAGGAAAATTTCAGAGCACCGGAAAAGAGAAGAAAGATTTCAGAAGAAAAGAGGGTAAAGATTCCTAATTCTCACAAGAAATCACGTGCTTTGAGTGTAATGGACATGGGCATTTTAAAAAGGAATGTCTCAATTATTTAAAGTCGAAGGGAAAAGCCTACACTACTACTTTAAGTGATTCGGACTCATCAAATTTTGACTCTGAAGAGAGCTGTGATGAAGAAGGAAATTTTTCTGCATTCATGACCATTGCTCATATGGAATCTTCAGACGATTTAGACACACTTGTGAAGGAGCTTGGTGAACATTCTGATTCAAAGTCTATTGAGATTGAGGAAGAATCGGAGGCTGAAGAGGATAAAGGTACATCGGATCTTTAAGAGAATTACACCTTACTCCTTGAGAAATCGGGTGAGTATGCAAGGGTTGCAAAGGCGGCAGTGAAGAAGATGAAAAGGGCTGAAGAGGACTACAAAAGTCTTCTGGCCAGATATAAAGAGGCTAAGTGTGAGATTGAGACACTAAATGGCGAGTTATCAGAAGCTTATACTAAAGTAAGATTTCTTGAGCAAAAGGTGGTGCAAGCACAAGCCAAGATAGAAAGGGTCTCCTCCAAGAAATTGGAAGATGTTATCTCTTCTCAAAAACACTTCTCTGACAAATCTGGTTTGGGTTATACCGGAGGAAGTAGCTCATCGGTCAAAGCTACCAAAGAAGTAAAATTTGTGAAGGCCATAGAACCGATTGTAGAAGAGGCCATCCCTGAGAATGTTAAGGTTGAGAAGAAGAATGTGATTGAGCAACGGATGGTGAATAAGCCCCAAAATCAATCTGTGGGCAGACACGAAACCAGAACAAGATCTCTCTCAAGACCACAACGGGGTTCTAGAACAGATTATGTGTGTCACTATTGCGGATTATGAGGACATACTAGACCCAACTGTCAAAAGCTGAGAGCAGACAACAATGCAAGCGCACCTCAGTCACAAGGAAGAAGAAATGACAAGAGGTCTTGGGATGGTGAGCAACCAAGAAGTCAAAACCATGATCTAGGAATGACGGACATGATGAAGATGATCGGTGCCTTCACCAACTGTCTTGAAAGCTTCACACGAAGGTTTGATAGTCCTAATTCTCGTACCCAATCCGTTAAGGATATCACTCCAAACGCACGTGATGTGTGGGTGACGAAGGGTACTTATGCATAAGCATTACAACATGTTCATGCATCAATACTTCCCATGTTTGTGAATATGTTTGGTTGTGTGCTTCTTGCTAGTATTTAGGCTGTTATTTTGCGTGTGTATCTGTCTTTGGTTTGAAATGTCTTTACATTTTTTTTTGTTATGTTTTTTATCAATTCTTTTGCTTTTGTGTCAAAAATCCAAAAACACATAAAAAGTAGAAAATCCAAAAAGTTTGATCAACTTTGTTGAGTTTTTGTCTCAAATCATATTTTGCCATGTACCTTTGTACTAATGGCTTTGTGCATCTACGAGCTTAGCTTGTCTTCTATGCACTCATATCATTGTGGGAGAAATTCTGAAATCTATGTGACTGTTGTAAATAGATCTTCAACCTTGTCATGAATGATTAGTGAATGGTTTTGTTGATCTTGAGACATGCATAGACTCATGCCTATATATCTTCCCACTCTTTATTTTTGTTTTTGCTTAAAAGAGCTCTCTAAATGTAAATCTCCAAATGAAAAGAGATATAAAGCTGCAAAAGTCTGTCGTACATACTAGTATTGTACTAGGAAAAAGGGAAAGCGACCAAAATAAAATGTTTGATGCCCAAAAAACCAAAGGCTAACTCATAAATTGAAATATTAAAAATTTCAGGCATCTATCTCACAATGAGATTTTCTTTGCTTAAAAAGCGCAAATGATATGTTGAATATGGAGCCAAATGAAAAGTTTCAAAGAATGTAATCAAGTTTTTATGGGAGGTCATATATGCATGTTTCTATAATTGAGATAGGTCACATTATCTAGTACTAATTGTGTATACCTTGATTGAATTGATCATTGAAGCTTCACATTGGACTAAGGACTATCTTATTTATGATATCCACACACAACACACAAGTCTATGTTCAATGAATGCCATTTTCATTTGTGTGATTGTATTTGATTAAATGTGTTTTCACATGCTCAATCTTTGTTTGATCAAACACAAAAATATTTTTGAGTGTTTTTAGTTGTTTTTGGAAAGTATTTTGTTTTTACAAAAATGTCAAAAATTTCAAAAACGGTTTCCCCTGTTTTGGTGACTAAGTCGTGGGTTAGCCCAATCGCAAGCCCCAGTCACGAGTTCACTTAGAGATTTTTCGCGGCTTACTGGCGAGTCAGTACCCAAGTCGCGAAAAAGACTTAGAAAATTTTTCAAAATTTGAGTTTTGCATTTTTCGCAGCTTATTTTGGCGACTTGTTTGCGAGTGTAAGGTCCAATCACGAGGGTTACTCAGAGATTTTCGCGGCTCAGCTCGCGACTCCTTCGCGGGTAGACCTTCCAGTCGCGAAAAATACTTAGAGAAATTTTCAAATTTCTTACCTTCACAGTGTTTCGAAATTGATCAAGTCGCGAAAAACGCGTGTTTTGCGTTTTAAAGACAGTTTTCAAAATTTTTTCAGTTTTTCCCCGAATATCAGTGACTGTTCATTGTCTTCTTCATTCTCTCACTCAAACACTCCGTGCTCATCTGTGAAAATCCTTCATCTCTGCATCATTTCTGCATAAATCTTCAAGAAAAAGGTATGGGTTTTCTTGATTTCACTTCACATTTCATGATTTAAGTGATATATTCTTGAATCTATGTGTTTTAATAGTGGATTGTAATTTGGGTATTCGATCATGTTTATGCTTAAAAATGTTGGTTTGATGGTTTGGTTTGTCCACTCTTGGTGTTGATTATGTTTAGTTTCTTGAGTTTGCTCCATTGTGATTCTTTTTGGGTCTGAACTTTGATATTTGATTGTTTGTATCTATTAGGTATACGGTATTTGGTCTTTCTGTGATGTTTCCCTAAATGAAAAATTTGGGATTGCAAAGTGTATGTCCTTATGTCTATGTGGTATACACTGTTCTGTGTTTGTGTTGCCATATCTTGTGTGTGGCTCTGCCTTGGGGGTTTCTCTTGCACATTCCATGTTCATTAAGTCAAGTATCAGTGACATGTGCTCTCCTCTATCTGTATGAAAGTTTCATCTTTACAAACTGAACTTGTTTGATGTGTTGTCATTATGTGATGTCTTATCCTTCTTTTGTTATCAACTATTCTTGGTTTGTGTTTTGACTAACACTCTGTTCTTCCTTATAACTATATGGTTACTAATTTGTGTATGCTTCCACATATTGTGTTTTGCCCTTGTTGTGGACTTTTCTGAGTGTTTACAGATGGCTTCCACATCTTCTAAGAAGAAGACTCCTGCTAAGAAGGTTGATAAAAGAATGAAAATGGACAACAACTTGTTTAGGTCTATTAAGCATTTTGAGAGATATAGAGATTCCTTCATAGAGGGAACCATCATCCAGGAGAGGTTTGTGGATTTACATGACTTGAAGGATACCTTCATTCCATAATGCGTTGAAGGAAGAGGCTGGGAGAAACTTCTGGGTGACTTACCTTTAATGTGTGAACCACTAATTAGAGAATTCTATGCAAATGCTGTGATAAAGGAGGATGAGTTGAGTTGTTGGGTGAGAAGAAAGGAGTTTACCTTAGATGCTCATGATATTGATAAGGTTCTAGGGCTGGAGGGTTTAGAAGATTATGAATTCACTAACTACAAGGACAGAATGCTTTCTCTAGAAACTGTCTAGAAAAGGATTGGTGGGGTTATAGAAAAGAGATGTCTCAACACTTTTGATTTTCCCAAAGACATGAAGTGTTTAACCACCATAATGATGTACAACTTGTACCCTATAAGAAAGTTGACTACACTGATAAATGCTAGAGCTATCTTTCTTATGGAACTTAAGGAGAAAACCTTTATTGACATCAGTTCCCATATTTTTGATACTATAATGGATGAAACTAAAACCACCTCCAGGCCTAAGCTGGTATTTCCAAGTCTTCTTATGAGGATTTTCAAAGACAAGGGTGTTGTAATCCCACAAGACATCAGTCTCATGCCTCCTCTATCAGCCATTAACAAATTTACTCTCACAAGGATACAAAGCCGTCTTCCAGGTGAAGAAGAGGAAGGTGTCCAAGAAGATGTTGATCCAATGGAGACTGAAGGAGAGGTTGCAGGAGGACCATCTTCCACACCAAGAAGAATAGTCAAGAGGAGCAGAACTTCTACCTCATTAGTTGTACCTCCTGATGCCTTTCAGATCATCCTGGAGAGGCTTGATACACTCAGAGAAGTTCAGAATTAGCAGACTGAAAAGATGATAGCAATGCAGGACCAGCTTGATGTTCTTTCAGCCAAGTTTGACAGCATTCACACCAACCAAGATCACTGACCTTTTGGCCATTCCGGTCAAAAAGGGGGAGAATTTTTAGGGCAGCTCTTGAGGGGGAGTGCCTGTTTTGAGGGGGAGTTTCATTATTTGTTGTTTTTGTTTAAAATTTTGATACTATGCTTGGATTACTTCTGATGTTATAGGTTTAATACACTATGGTTTAAGTTTGGTTTAAACTCAACTTTTGGATGGTTGTGAAACTGTGGTAATTACTTATATATAATGATGTTATTCAATTATTCAGCATTGTTTTATTTGCTTTGTACCCATGTTGCTTTTGTAAGCTTTAAGGGTTTGTTTCCTTGCACTTGCTTTTTGTAGACTTTTATGGTTTGTGCCATGTATTTGCAATACTTTGCTTCTGCAGCTTTTATGGAGGGCGGCGGAGAGGTTTTACGCCGAGGGTTTCGATTTCCTCTTCGATAACACATCGTGTGTTACGTCGCGACTTGAACTCGCGACTTGGACAAGCCGCAGACCAAGCCGCCAATTTACCCTGTTTGGCAAAAATTGTCTCTTTGTATTCTTTTCTCACCACACTATATATAGACCCTTATACCCACCATATTGAGAGAGCTTCCAAAGAGAATTTTGTGAGAGAAACCTTAGAGAAATACAAGATTGATTCATCCATAATCTTTACCTTAGAGACTCTACAAATTCCTCTACTTTCTTCTTCTCCATTGTTATACCCTTAAGAGGCCTTTAGCCAAATCCTTATCTCACCACACCCACGTCTGTGAAAAGGTTATTTGGTACTGTTGGGAAGCAGTTAGGAAGGAACCAATCTACATTGGTTGATGCTATGGTATAGTAGCGGAATCCGGTAAGCTAGAAAAGAAAAAGGTTCGGCGTAACCTCGTTGGAGCAAGAAGCTTGGAGGGCTTAGGTACCTGGGTAGATTAGGCTTGGAGGGTCTATTGCTGTTCATGTATCCCAACTACATTTTCTAGTGGATTATTGACCGCTTGGTGGGCGGCGGAGAGGTTTTACACCGAGGGCTTCGGTTTCCTCTTCGATAACACATCATGTGTTGTTCGAGTGCTTGCATCTTTCTTCCTTTATCTTTGCCTTATATTTACTGCTGTGGATGTGTTTATATTTGGCTTAGATTGTTTTCAATTATGTTATAAGCTTGTTATCATATTCCGCACATTAATTGTTTGATATAAAGCTTGAATTGGTAATTTTGTATTTGGGGTCTAAAGTTCAAGGGTGTTGTATACCCATTTTGAACTTTCAGGTACAAAAACCTAAAAGCTTACAAAAGCAAACGGTTACAAAACAAAATACTGAATATAATACTTAAACAATATAAACTAAAAGTGCTTAAAGTTTCTCCCTTTCAAAATGATGAGAAGCTGTGATGTACTTGGAACATATATACTTGTAACCTGAAACACTTGCACAAAACACATTAGACCCTCAAGGTAAAGTAAGTAATAAAAGGACAAGTATAATATAACAAGTAAATAGCGATCAAGTAAACAAGATGTGAAACATGTGAGTAACTTGATCATACACCAAAACAGTCATATAGAAATGACTATAATGATCACATAGCAAAGCAATTGATCATCCGAACATGCATTCAATGCAGCACAATGGCATAAGGATGAATGCATGTCCAACACACAAGCACGATGCAATACAAGAAAACAAACATAAAGAGAAACAAACAAAACAAAGTTTTCTTATTAACTCAATGTCTTTTCCCCCTTGGTATATGCATCTCCCCTATGGAATATCTCTTCCCCTACAAATATGCATGAGAAATAGAATTTCTCTCCCTAAGGATGTTCACAAGAGTCATATAGAAATGACAAAACATTCCGGTATACTCTCTAGAGTATATTCTCCCCCTTTTTGTCAGGAATAGACAAAGGGTCAAGGAGAAAAGAGGGTAAGAGATGAAGGTATAAACAAGGATAATGATGCATGAGGGGTGCAAGATGAAAGAGAAAATGAATCTCAAACCTAAGACAAAACAAAATGCTACAAAGCATAAGGTAAACATGACATGCTAGGATGAAGAAACAAGGTATAGACTAATGCATGATAAGGGTAGCAAGGTGTGTGCAAGAGGTGGCAAAGTGCAATGCATGACCAATGCATGGAAAATGCACATGTGGGGCAAGGTGTGTTAAATACACAACTAATGAACCAAACATGTTCCTAAAGAGGAAACATGAGAAGCCCCAAAGTTTGATACTTATCGGAGTCCAAACAAGCGAGAAAATGCCTAAAAGACATTTTATCAAACACCTAGCATGCACACTATGAATAACAATGTGAAACAATGCATGAACATCATGAAATCCACCCTTAATACATGCTCTTTTTCCCACAAGGGGCCAACATCCAAAGCAAATCATCAAAAGAAATCAATCCCATACAAAAATTTGAGAAAAATTAAGTTTTCCTAACCCCTATGATGAAAATCCCAACCAAGAGCACAAAACTCTCCAAAACATAATCTAAGGATCCAAAACAATGAAAGGAGTTTAAAATTACCTTAAAGATGTTAATGGAATGAAAAACCATTCAAATTGTTTGGGTTTTGATGTAAAAATATTGAAAGAGGGGTTTAAAAGAGGATGAGAGAGGTTAAAAACAAGTTTCCCACGAAAAGCCCTTTAAAAAACTGTTTCTAGACATTTCTCGATTGGGCGAGTCGCGAAAAACTCTGACACATGTTTTTCAACACAAAGCATGTTAAAACACTAAAAAACAATGTAAGCACTAAACATAAACACAAATAGTGATAAAAATCACTTCCAAATACATATAAAATGATCAAAAATCTTTTTAGATTGATCCATGTATAGTTGAGAACACACACATCACATTTAAACAAGTACAATCGAACAAATGAATAAGACATTCATTGAACATTAGGCATGTGTGTTGTGTGTGTGTATCAAATGTGGAATAGTCCTTAGTCTAGAGTGAAATTTCAATGATCAATTCAATCAAGTCATACACAACTAGTACTAAGACAAGTGGTCTATCTCAATTATAGAAACGAACATATATGACCTCCCACAAGAAAAAGATTACATATCTTCGAAACTTTTCATTTGGCTTCTTTACAATTCATAACATTTGATCATTTTTTTTATTTTATTTTATCTTTACATCTCATTTTGAGATCGATGTTTGAAATTTTTAATATTTCAATTTGATAAACAAGCCTTTTGGCTTTTTGGGCACCATACATTTTTATAAAAGTCACTTTTCCTTTTTTTCTAGTCAAATACTAGTATATGCGACGGCCTTTGCAGCTCATTATCTCTTATCATTTTGAGATTTACATTTGTTGAGTTCTTTAAGCAATAGAAAATAAAAGAGTGAGAAGAAATATAGACACAAGTCTACGCATGTATCAAAACCAACATGACTATTGACTAATCATTCATGACAAGCTTGAAGATCGATTTACAACAATCACACAAAGATGTCAAGATATTTCCCACAAAGATATAAGTACATAAAGAACAAGCTAAGCTCGTAAATGCATAAAACCATTTGTACGAAAGTACGAGGCAAAACTCACATGTAATATGTGCTTAAACATATACGATCAAACTTTTTGAATTTTTCACTTTTTATGTGGTTTTGAATTTTTACTCACACAAAACTAAAACAAAAAGGTAAGATCAAAACAAAAACAATGCATACAAATAAATGCAAGATGCACAAATGCATGAAGATATGGCATCTAATGCATGAAGGGTCCTACAAAGATCGAAAGAATTAGATCAAGGACTAAAAAAGCAAATGCTCAACCATAGGAACCCTTCCTCATCCAAATGGAACGATTGTTTGGAATGAGTGTCTTAAAAGAAGTGAGACGAGAGTTGGAAGAATTAGAACCGGAGATGCACATAGTCAAGGAGTTAAGAGCATTAAACACTTTCTTCAACAACATGCTATTTTCACTCAAATCCAGTTTACCCTTTTTAGCACAACTTCCAAGAAGCTCAAGTTTCTCTTTTCTTTTTATTCTTTTAAGAGCATGAAACTTAAAGCAATAAGGTCTTAGATGACCAAAAGCACCACAATGGTGACACACAATGTGTTTAGGTCCACTAGGCTTTTTGGGAAGGGATCTAGCAACATGGTTTTGTTCTCTCTTCAACTTATAACATTGAGGTCTTATATGACCAATCACACCACAATGGTGGCAAGTTGGAACAAACTTAGATCCATATAAAACCTTAGGTTGAGACCTAAATGTAGGTTTTGACTTAAGAGCCTTTCTCTCCACCTTTTGGTTTCTTTTATGTGGAGGAATGTACACCAATTTGTCCTTTGAGGTAGAACACACAATAAGCACAAAATCGGGTACCATAACATGATTACAACAAATATTTTCATCTTTTTTATCAATAGGTTCCGCAATCAAACACTTGGCATGCATCTTAAGAGATTCATTTTCACATTTTAGCTCATCAACAAGTTTGTTAGACAAAACAAGTTTAGCCTCCAAGTCCATAGTCAAACATTCAAACTCTTTCGGCTTTCAAGAGAATTTTGAGCAAGTTTCTTATATTTCGCAACCAATTTGTTGGATTCATTGAGCTTAGCAATCAAATCATCATTTTCACAAAATAACTTGCTCAAATTCTTTTGAAACTTCTTAGCATTGTTCTTCAAGGGTTTGATGTTAGGAATATCAACAACATCCAAAGATTCATGTAACATAGCGTCACAATCATGAGGATTATCACTCATAGAGGCATTTTCACAAACACGTGGCATGTTACATTCATCATCAACCAAATTATACAAAGAGGCATACAAAGCACAATCCATGGCAAATAAACACAAGGGGTCAAGGATCACACTTAGGTATTTAAACCACAAGTGTACCCGCTCTGATACCAATCGAATGTTCAAATAGTGTATAAAACACTACGAACATTTAGACCCCAATTACAAAATTATCAATTCAAGCTTAATGTCAAACAATAAATGTGCGGAACATGAACATAAGCTAATAACCGAATTGATAAACAATCTAAACCATAAATTATCACAATCACAGTAGTAATTAAATGGTAAAGATAAAGGGAAGAGAGATGCAAACACAAGGACAACACTCGATATGTTATCGAAGAGGAAACCGAAACTCTCGGCGTAAAACCTCTCCGCCGCCCTCCAAGCGGTTAATAATCCACTAGAAAATGTAGTTGGGACACATGAACAGTAATAGACCCTCCAAGTCTAATCTACCCGATGTACCTAAGCCCTTCAAGCTTCTTACTCCAACGAGGTTGCGCCGAACTTTTTTCTTTTCTAGCTTACCGGATTTTGCTATAGCCCATAGCATCAACCAATACGAATTGGTCCTTTCCTAATTGCTTCCCAAAGTACCAAATAAACCTTCTCACAGATATGGGTATGGTGAGAAAATGATTTGGCTAAGAATCTCTCAAGGATGTAACAATGGAGAGGAAGAGAGTAGAAGAATTTAAAGAGTTTTTTAGGTGAAGATTGTGGATGAATCAATCTTGTTTTTCTCTAGGGTTTCTCCTTCAAAATTTTCTCTGAAAGCTCTCTACATTTTGTGGGTATAAGGGTCTATATATAGTGGTGTGTGTTTGGAATGAGAAAATGATTTGGCTAAGAATCTCTCAAGGATGTAACAATGGAGAGGAAGAGAGTAGAAGAATTTAAAGAGTTTTTTAGGTGAAGATTGTGGATGAATCAATCTTGTTTTTCTCTAGGGTTTCTCCTTCAAAATTTTCTCTGGAAGCTCTCTACATTTTGTGGGTATAAGGGTCTATATATAGTGGTGTGTGTTTGGAATGCGAAGAGTCAGTTTTTTCAAAACAGAGCTGGTTGGCAACTTGGCCTCGCGACTTGACTGAGTCGCGAGTTTAAGCCGCGAGGTAACTGCATTGCCAATTTGGACTTTTTGTCATGTAGTGCAATAGCTGGCATAACGCTTCAGCTTCTCGCATGCTTGACACGTGACCATCTTCTGGTAGCTTACCAGTCGCGAGCCACCCGCGAGTTCTAGTTGCGAGTCCCTGCTTCTTTGCACAATATTGAACATTTTTTCACATTCTCTCACACACTACCCTTACATGATTCCTACCTAAATACAGGGTTATTAAATGCTGAATTATAAGCAAATTTGGTACGGAATAAAGCCAACAAAATGGTTGATTAAATTCAACCTTACAAGGGGTAACACAGAGGAATAGACATATCCATCAAAGTGTTACTATTAAGAGTAGTGAAATCATGGAAAAGACCTTTCATTACTGGGTTTTACATAATTTTGTTCGAGTTCGGCTACTATGGATTCATAACATGGGCAACTCTCATTCCCTTGGTGCTAATTTTTCCTGGTCATATTACTTTATCTGCAACCATAATTTTCATTCTAGCTTCGGTTTTCCTTAGTTACTTGGCTGTTGTTTGGAATTTAGCAATTGTGGTTTCGGTACTAGAAGAAAGATGTGGAATTAATGCACTAGGAAGGGCTGCAGAGCTAGTAAAGGGCTTAAAGTTAAGTGGGTTTTTTTCTGAATATTGTGTTCAGAATACTATCCTTGGCTGTGATTCTAGGTTTTAGGTTGCTTAACAGCAAACAGTCAATAACAATTAGACAATCTATTGTGTTACTTTTGGCCAATTGTTTGTGGCTGATTGACACGTTTGCATTGATGGCGCTCACGGTCTTCTACTATGAGTGCAAGAAGAACCATGGAGAAAAAGAGATTGATAGCTTGGAATACACTAAAATACCCACTGCAGAACATGATATAGTGCAGATATAGCCTAAGAAAGGAAGGATATCTCTCTCTGTGCAATGCAAAAAAACTTGTTTTTTTCCTTGTTCTTTTCCCTCGCTTGTCCTAACCGATCTTGCTTTGTAATAAACTAATTATCATATTTTTGTTTGTGTTGTACTTGTGTATATTTCCAATTTCGAGGTTCACAACAATGAAATTTGAACTTTGGAGCAATTAAACCTGATATTACATTATTAGATGCAGTAAAATGTTTAAAATTATATAATCAAATATATATTCCATAAGTAGCTTGTATCCATGTGATGCATGCATGATACACCAAATATTATTGCTCCCCTGTATTTACTGATATTCTTCGTTTCATCATATAGTCCATTTCACAAACTTAAAATTTTTATTTCCTAAATCTAATAATACACAAATTGGCACATCATTTAAAATTTTAAATAATTTGATGTTGATTAATTTAGGGCTGTAAATGCACTAAGCCGTTCGTAAACAAATCAAGTTTGTTTCGATAAAAACTCATTAATATTTGTTTGTTTATAAATAAATCAAGCTTAAGTCTTAGTTTTAGGTTTGTTTAATTAAGGTGTCAAGCCCAATCATAAAAAATTGTTTATTAACAAGCCTGTGAACATTAAGGATGGGTTTGGATAGGACTTATATGGCGTTTGCATTTTGCTCTTCTTCTTCTATTTTTTTCACGCGTCTCAGAGACAAAATTTAGCTGAAATGGCTACTGTTCATGCACTGAAATTTTTTACTTTTCAGCACATCAATCGGTCCAGTGCACTGTTCACAGGACCCACAAACTTCACTTTTCAGCAACTTTTTCATTAAAAATGAGTCTCACGGTACTATTCACACATTTAAAAATTATTTTGCTCTAGTGTTTTCAGTTTCAGCAAAATAAGTTCTATCCAAACGGACCTTAAGACTTGATACAAAATAAGTTGAGTCTAGGCTTGTTTATAGGCTTGATATTAAGCTTAATATAAGCTCAAAAATAAACTCATATTTTACTAAGATTTTAATTAATTAAAAGTTGGGATCACACATGCAAATCTTATAGGCTTGATAATCATATTAATATGGGCATGATATTGTACTTGTGTTGTATCTCAAGCTTAAAAGCATAATATTAAGTTCGAGTTTGAGTTTGATATTGAGCTCAAGCTTAGCTTGATTATTGAATTAAGTCGAGCTCAAACTTTTAAACTTTTTAATGTGCTTGAGCTCGAACGCTATTTGTAGCCCTGGTTTGATCTCAAGTTGAGCTTGAACATTTTATTTTTATTGTCGAGTTGAGCTTTAAAATTCACAACTTGATCGTCTCATTTTCAGCCCATTAATTATACCTATAGATTTGTAATATATTTAAGTACTCACTTGCGAGTATTTTAGTGTACCATGTTAAATATTTTTAGGATATACTTATTCATCATTTCTAATTTATGAGTATCAATAACCTCTTAACTAGTAGTTTTAACATGCTATCTCAACTAGATAATTTTTAAGCTAAAAATCTTGTAGTTTAAGATGTACTTTCTAGTATTTTCAATAGAAACATCTAGGACTCATATTTACCTCCACTAGTTATCAAATCATAAAGAAAAGTCGATAATTTTAAGAGATGTGGTATTGGTATGAATGATGGTACCAGCCAAACAATATAGTGTTTTTAAGTAGTTAATTTGAATAAAAATTCTTAATCTCAATTTTTGTCTTCCTTCAAATGCATATTTCCACTTCTTAAGAGTATGTGAATATTGTTTGCATTGTTAATTAACTTTTAACTCAAGCGGCACCCCTCCTCCCCTAGTTTGTTGGCTTTTCTCATATTTTCCCTATAATACATGAACCAATAGCAACAGGAACATACAAACTATTGGGTTATAGATTGACCACAGTTAATTAATTCAATTACCCAAATTGATTAATTAGCTCAAATTACATGCAAAATTATGAAGGTACAAACAAATCACCAAATGATCTAGAGTGTAGTGGAACGTAAATTCGACGCGATAATTTGTTAACTAATGGAGAAAACCTTAATGATCATACCTAACTGATCAAGTTTCTTTATCAGTCAATAAACAACGTTTTTATTGTGTACATAGCGGAAGAAACGATCGAACCAGAGTCTCGTTCCACGTATTCCACAAACTTCACAACCTTTTGATCACATAATTCTAACTGTAGTTAGAAGTACATCACCTACCCCTCTCTAGAGATGTATTATCAATATTTTTTTCTTGTATTCACAATTTCCAAATTCTACTGTATACACCTCTTTGATCCCTTATACTTTCACTTTCATATGCAAGTGAAACTTAAGCTATTGGGAGAAGATAAATTTAATCATTTTATCACATAATTCTAACATTAATTAGAAGTACATGTTAGATGAGAAACCTCGGGATGTGAGTTCTCATTCTAGAATTAGACAGTATAATCCCAAGTAACTTGTATCTCAGCCAAAAAAAAAAAAAAAGGACAGTAGTGTCCTTTGTGTAAAATGTAAATTGAAATTATATCATGGGAAGTGGTACAGAGCTGAGGCAGATTGAAAACATTTTTTTTAGCACCAAACGCTAGACCAGTTGATGATCCCAAAAAGACCCATTCCATTAGAAACCAGTCCAAATCTAAACCCCATGAAGCCTTAAAGGTTAAGAAGAAGAAAAACTTGAATCCTCATCCACACCCAAAAAGCCGTGATAGGAACCCAACAGTCCAACTAGTACCGAAATAAAAACAATAAGACTCAAGTTTCAAACCTAGCCCAAAACTATACTAACAATCAGACTAGCCCAGTCCCTTTATTTACAGACTCGCAGATAAAAATCATATATACCTTGGGTCAGCCTTTTACAAGGAAGCTGAAGAACCTATTAGACAAGGCTCACAACAATAGAATAGTAGTGTTGGAGTAATACAAAAAAAATATCCAATCAACTTTACGTCAAAATTAAAATTGATCATTCTATTATACTTATGCTCATTGGACGAACAATTCTATCATTGGCAGTGCATTGCGGAGCTTAGCAAGTGATAGCATTTTCATAAAATATTTTTATTCAAAGCAAAACATCCACAGAAGAAATTAAAAGGAAATTCAGGGAATCCACATTCACCATTCATCATGAAAATTAAAACTAACGTGAATATCTAAAGGGATTTATCTCTAAAGCAAACCTATAAAATTAAACTAATCACAATTTTATGCAAATGGATTCATCCAATCTTAAAAATGCATAAAAATACATGGTCTTGTGAATATGCGAGTATAAAAACCTTAAATGTGACTTTTATCTATTGATGTATGACAATGATAAATGAATTCTATGAATAATTTCTTAAAGAAAAATATCTTTTTTAAATTTCATTATATCACATTACACTAATCACTTCCGCACATGTATATATGTTCACAATCTTATAAGTAAGTAGTTAGAGAATGAGGATAAGTACTCACACATACAGTGAGAGAGAAAGAGTAAACTAGTTATCATTTGCAAGTGGTCGGACTAGAAGGCCCGATATTGATACATAGCAATATCGTTGATGGCATGAAACAGTCTGTCACAATTAACAAAAAGAAAGAGAAGTATATATTTTTCCCCTATAATAAGCTAAAACAAATTTCCTGGGCATAATGGCACCATTGATGACAAGGTCATGATCATCTGTTTGTTTGTTTTTGTTTTTTGTTTTTTGTTTTTAAGAGTTTCAACCTATTGTATTTTCAGTTGTACATTTTAATCAAATTAATTTTATTTATATTATCAAGTTGAGAATTTTAGGTGATAAAGGTCACACAGAGATAGCAAACCTAATGTGTCCTTAAAAAAAAAAAATTCAAGTTGATGTCTTTATGGTTTTCTTTTTCATTGCATTCAAGTTCCATTTTTTCCCACCAAAGTTGTTGATATATTTTTAATCAACTGGCAATCACAATGTTTTTTTTTTTTGTTTTTCTTTATCTGATCGATGAGACAATCACTATCTTACAGCCTCCTTCCAATTTTGAAACGTCTATTCCTCATAGATGAAATGGACCTTTTCTTTCCTTCCGATTTTTCTTTTTCTTTTTCTTATTGAATTAGTAAATATTTCGTACAACACGTGAGACGAAACTCATCACCATGGCTATTAATTAAATTGTCAAGCTGACAGTCGAACCAATGAACTACGCACAGAGAACGGAATGGACTTTTATTGAAGAGTTTACTTTTGAAATCTTTTATTTTGAAAGCTACAAATGGTAGCTGATATATCAATTCTAAGACGTTACTTTCGTCATTCCAGAAAAAAATAATCTATGTTCAATGAGATTGGTTATCCATTTGATTCTCAAAAAAAAAAAAAAAAAAAAAAAAAAAAAAAAATTGGTTGTCCATTTGTTTTTTTTTTTTTTAAACGGAAGGAAAGCCTATTCTTTACTAAAATAATAATAATAATAATAATTGTTAGGTTTTAAAGACTTAGATTTTATGTATTTAGAACTCTAATATGTAATGTTGGCAAACCATGATCAAAACAGGTTGTTTAGTCTTGTTTAGACTTGCTCAAAGTTGTGCTATTTGATATAAAGTTGGAATCAAGCTGATGCAGAAGTTACTGTGCATTTCGGCTTGGCTCGATCGATCGAAGCTTAGGCTTGATCAATCGAATCTTGGGCAGAATGCGTTTTCTGCAGATTTCCAACTCAGCCCTAGATTACTTAAAACGTTTAGGGTTTTATGTTTTTACCCTAGGTATATAAGGGAAACCCTAGCCACGTTTTAGTGGTTGCTCTTGTTGCTTGTATTGCTATTTATGTAAATCTCTTATGAGATCTTTGAGGAGCTTTCCTTCACATAGACTTAGGGTTATCAATAAGGAGATTACTTCAAGACTTTGATGATCATTCAGTTACTGCTATAGGAGCTTAAAGATACACAAGCGGGGGTGCTTGTACTTACTGGAGAATCCAAGAAAGAAGGAGTCCGTGGATTCAGAGTTTGTACGTGGTCATGTCAGTAAATTTTACTGGTGGATAGCAATAGGATGTTAGTGGTCTAAGTCCTATTGTATGAACTTCGATTCTTTCATATAGTGGATTCAATTTTACCTTGAGGATAGCAATGTTAAATCCTCCTCAGGTTTTTACAGGTGTGGTAAGATGAAACAAATACATACTACTAATGTTTCTCTCATACTATTCATTTCCACAAAAATAATTAATAGATATTCACAACGCATGAGGGAAGACATGACGAACATGCTTATCGCCTCCTAGACATCAAATTTCAAAATGAAACATACATGATCCACATTTTCATATGCATATTTTCAGATATCAAGATACTTTGATGTCAAACATGAATAAAAATGTTTCTTTTAGCATTTACTCAATTTGTATTTTGCATAAAATCTTAACCATGTTGCCACAATGCATTAAAAAAAACATTATTCATCATGTAAAACTTTAGTTTTTTATTTTATTTTTTAGAAGGATGTAAAACTTTAGTTAATTCCATATATTACCTTTAAGGGAGGCACATAATAGTTGCATATTTAACTTCATAGGATCTATACATTACTAAATATTTTACAATTTTAAGTACAATCTATACCAGTAGGAAACTGTCTAGAAATTAAATTGAATTAACCATTTTTTTTTTTTTGAGAGAGAAAGCACCACTTATATTTTTGAATTGAGAAAAAAATAAATTTAAATTCTTAGTCAATCACATTGATCATCAATCAATTAATCATAACTCAATTCATGATCATATTTAACAATAAAAGAGGAGTTACTAATAAATTATATATTTAATAATTTAAATCAAATTCAAATCTATAGAGGTGCAATTCATCCCTCTTTGTGGACTTTTTCTTCTAATGAAAACAGGAGGAAAGTAAAAGGTATAATTCAAAATTTTTCACAAACTTCAAAAAAAATTCTTACAAATCTCAAAGTTCATGAACATATTATAACATAAAAAGAAAACCAAAAACTACCCTTAAGTCATGGAAACTTGTTTATCACAAACCAAAACAGTATACTTTCTCATTAAAAAGTCAATCTTCTATAATCATACATAAAAGAATTTCAAAACACTGTCCTCAAAAAAAGTCAATCTAATTAATGTAAGCCTTAAAAATAAAAAATTCTGATACCCACTGTGCATCTATCTATAATTTGTTTTTTTATCTTTTCTTTTAAAGTTATCTGTCAACCTTACCTAATTTTGTAACTTCAAACTTAAGATATGCAATTCAATATTTCCAAGTGAAGATTCTCATTGGAAAAATCTAATAGTTATAAATCAAAACTTACAATGTTTAAAAGTATGATGTCAAGAGCATAAAAAAGCTTTGGATAAAGGTGTAATATATGACTTTTGACTTCTCAAGAATAATGCTATAAGAAATTGTAATACATCCAAATGCTAATAATCACTATTACATACCTATCACAAACTGTTTTTATAGTCCCGACTTTCTTTTCCATGAATTTGGTGAGATCATAGGAAAACAAACCAAATTTCTCATACATATATATATTCACTTTATAATCTAGCAAATAAATAAAAGAATTATTTTAAAGATGAGAATTGGAGGAGATGAAAAGAAACAACAAAACTAACCCCGCCCACTCCTCTTTTATTCAAACATGATACAAAAAAAATTAATTAACCTCCACTCTCGCATAGTAAACGTTGAATATGGTGGAAATTAAGCAAAACACCAGAACTACAACTTTATACCAGAAATACAACTTTTCATGCAAATTGAAAAATAAGGACTCCTAAATAGAAAAGTTACTGGCTTACCACAACACAATGACTCCAACTTGACCATCCGGTTTTGAGAGATGAGAAGTTGCTACAATGATTTTACGTTTAGGGTTTGTGGGGCATCATTTTTTTTTTTTTTTTTTATAAAAAAATCCATACGTATTCCTTGGTAGTTTTTTTATTTGTATGACTTTCACATCTTTAGGACTCTCGAGCCACATCTCAACATTGCCATTCCACGATTTTTTTTTTCCATAGAGAAGGCTTTGCATTTGAGCCGTGAGAAAACAAAAGAGAGAAATAGATAGGGGCAGCGTGAAGAGAGGAGTGATTGTGAAAAGGAAGATTGGAGTGGGAGGGAAGGAGGTTTATTATGTGTGGATCATTTGAACTAAAAATAATTTAAATAAAAGAGAGATGACGTGGAAAATTGTGGTGCTAGTAACAAAAAGTCAACCAAAAGTCAGAGGCAAGAGTCCTAAATATGAGTGAGATTGAGGAAGGAGTCCTAAATGTGCTTATGTATTATCGGGTTTAATTAGAATTCAAGTTTTTGTATTATCGAGTTTTAGAAAGAAAAAAAAATCAGATTTTTTATTTAAATAATGCTGATGTGGAAATTTGTGGAGCTTAGCAAAAAATATGGGGGGCTTTGATTTTATAAATATGTGTGTGTGTGCGCGCGCACGCACGCATGCATGTGTAAAGCTCCTTCTTGGAGACTTGAACCCCGACCCTTACTCCCCACACTCCACAAGCACTTATACTTATGGAGTGACTGTCGCACCAAGAATGTGTGGTAATTGGGTTACCATACTAAGCTAGCCTAATGTATTCCTCTAGATACCACACTTTGGATTCATTGTAATACTCGGTTCGATAGAGTAAATATATTGCCATTTAATGGCTTTTTAATATGAGCATAAGTTAACAGGTTAAATATGTTAATTGTCTTACTATATCTCTGTCTATCTGTCTGTTTTCTCTCCATCATTTTATTATTGTTCTTTCAATTTTAAAAGTCAGTATGATTTGTGAGGTTTAGTCAAGTGTAATTTTAATCCATATTATTGATGGTAAATTTTAATTGAGATTACCTCAAAATATATGCATGGACTAATATTAAGTGAGCCATGTTTGCTATTAAGAACTAAATATAATAAGATTGTATGTGTTACTTTGTGTTCCCGCCGAACATGTTATCCATTAATGTCAAATAATTTTTCCATTTCAGATTTATTGCTCATTGCTAGATAAGTGAATAATGTCCTAATCATAAAAGGGAATTGCCACCATTATTCTGTTGCTAATGCTTGAAAATCATTTGGTTAGTAATTCTTCATATATCATTAATATACCGATATTCATGATTCAAAGCAAGATATATCTAACCTTTATTCCTTGATTTTCAATTAAGAGTCTCTAAAAATTTGTAGGGGAAAAGGTTAATTATATAATTTAGTTTATCCTATTCCTAATTTATATGTAAAATGAAAAAAAAAAAAAAAAAAAAAAAAAAACAACAACAACAACAACAACAACAACTTCTAGATCATTATGCTGTCCCCACTGCCACTCTTCATCTTTTGTAATTAATTTTAGTCCACGATCATATTAGTCATGATTTATGAGCGCCCAGATCATCTGTTATGCCGTTGTTGACTGACTTGTCAAAATTAAATAAATGAAACCCGTTGGAAAAAAACTTGTTTCCATTCCATAGCATTCTTTTACACACACACTTATATATGTATATACACATTTTTTCCCATTCTTAGGTTGCTTAAAGATTTCAGGTTTTTGTTAGATTTTTGTGTCACAAAGCCTGCAATTACCCTATTACAATGTTTTGTCTTTTCTCTAAATTTTCTATTTTATATATCCACCTGTTGGTCATGTTCATGAGATACAATCAAAATGTCACTGTTAGGTTATACGATATTTTGTTAAATTTCTTGGTAACAAGTTTCTTCTTATCCTCTCACCTTAAAGAATGCTTAGGAGTCAATTCCATGAAGAGACTTTTATTCGCTATTTTAAAACAATATAGTAGAAATAGACTAATTCAAATTGCCATAATTACATTGTTTATATAAGCAGCCTCTATCTTGTGCCTTTTCCCTATCGCATAGTGTATCAAATATCAAACCTCCCTAGCTAGCACCATGGAGTTGTATACACTTTTTGGTTTTATGGCAATTCTTGGAGAATCCCTCAAAAATTTCTTAAAACATGGGAAGCTCATGGCTTCCATCACCTTACTCATCCTTTCTCTTCACTCATTGCTCTTCTTGGCAAACACTTTCTCCATTAAACCATTGCTCAAAGATCTTATCACTAACGCCGCCTTCCTACAGCTCACAACTCCGGGTACCTCTGAATTTGCAAAGCTTGTCACTGCTATGCGGCAAGATCTCCAAGTCTTTGTTGGGTTGGAATGGATTTTCATTGTTGCCACCTATGTCACATCCTTATTCTGTGCTGCAACCACAATCTTAGCATCAGGGGAAACACATAGAGGAATAGATATATCCATCAAAGAATTACTATTGAGAGTAGTGAAATCATGGAAAAGACCTTTCATTACTTTTTTTTACTTAACTTTATTCGAGTTTGGCTACTGTTTCCTAACATGGGTAACTCTCTTTCCCTTGGTGCTGATTTTTCCAGATCATGTTACTTTATCTGAAATCATAGTTTTCATTCCAGCAGCGGTTTTCCTTTGTTACTTGGCTGTTGTTTGGAATTTAGCATTTGTGGTTTCAGTACTAGAAGAAAAATGTGGAATTGACGCACTAGGAAGGGCTGCAGTGCTAGCAAAGGGCTTTAAGTTAAGTGGGTTTTTTCTGAATATTGTGTTTGGAATACCATCCTTGGTTGTGATCCCGGGTTTTAGGTTGGTCAACAGCGAAAAATCAACAACAATTAGACTATCTGTTGTGTTAGTTATGCTCAATTGTTTGTGGCTGATCAAGATGTTTGCACTGATGGCGTTCACTGTCTTCTACTATGAGTGCAAGAATAACCAGGGAGAAAAAGAGATTGGGAGCTTGGAATACACTAAGCTATCCACTGCAGCACAAGTTAGTACAGATATACCCTAAGAAAGGAAAAATATATGTGTGTGTAATGTAAAAGAATATGTTTTATTTCCTTGTTCTTTTCCTTCGCTTGGACTAATCTATCTTGCTTTGTAATAAACTAATAATCATATTTCTGTTTGTGTTGTACTTGTGTATTTGTTTCAAGGTATTGATATTTGGAGTAATTAAACCTGATATTACAGCGTTAGATGTAGTAAAAATGTTTAAAATTATATGATTAAATATATATTCAATAAGTAGCATGTATCCTTGTGATGCATGCATGATACACCAAATATTGCTCCCCTGTCTTCACTGATATTTTTCATTTCATCGTAGTCCATTTCACAAACTTAAAATTTTATTTCTGGGATCAAATAATACACAAATTCATTTAAAATTTTAAAAAACGTAATATTGATTAATTTAGGGCCGTAAATGCGCTATGCCATTCTTAAACAAATCAAGTATATCTCAATAAAAAGCTCATTAATGTTTATTTGTTTATAAACAAGTTAGGCTTAAGTCTTAGTTTTAGGTTTGTTTAATAAAGGTGTTGAGCCCAAGCATAAGAAAATTGTTTATGAACAAGCTTGTGAAGATTAAGGCTAGATACAAAACAAGTTGAATCTAAGTTTGTGTATAGGCTTGCTATTAAGCTTGTTATGAGCTCACAAATAAACTCATATTTTACTAAGATTTTAATTAATTAAAAGTTGGGACCACATAATAACCTCTTAACTGTGGTTTTAACATGCTATCTCAATTAGATAATTTTATGCTAAAAATTTTGTAGTTCAAGTGGCGTTTTTTAATATTTTCTACAGTACCATCCATGATTCATATTTACCTTCACCAGTTATCGAATCATAAAGAAAAGTAAATAATTTTAAGAGATGTTGTATTAGTGTGAATGATGGTACCAACTGACAATATAGTGTTTTTAAGTAATTAATTTGAATAAAAATTCTTTATCTCACTTTTTCTATTCCTTCAAATGCATTTCCACTTCTTAAGAGTCTCTGAATATTATTTGCATTGTTAATTAACTTTTAACTCAAGTGGCACCCCTCCTCCCCTAGTTTGTTGCCTTTTCTCATCTTTTCCCTAGAATACGTTGATCAACAGCAACAGGAACTTACTAACTACTTTTCCATGGTCAAGTCTTGGCTGCTAATTTTTTACAAGCTTTACATGTACATACTCGACCATAAAGACTGTAATAATTCAAAGTCTTTTTCCAGGTAATGGCGTGTCGTATTGGAGCCAAAAGAAGAGACTTTTTCACAACCATGACACGCAAGGATATATATATATATATATATATATATATGTAGCCAATTTCATTTTGGACACAGCCATGCCCTTTCAAATTTAAATTTAACTTGTCACTTAATTACTAAGAGATATTATAATTAGGTTAGAGTAAAATTCTATCTTTTATATATATATATATATATATATATAAATAAATAAACTTTTCACTTAAATTTTTTATTTATTTAGAAGGAAACATATATGCATTGTTTTTTTCAACCTTTTGTTTGTAGTAACTAGAATGTTATCCGTGCGATGCATTGATAATTTTGTGATATTTTATGTAAAACAGTTTTGAATAATATTGTACATAAATTATAAAGAAAAAGTAAACTAAATTGGAGTAAAGAAACATATACATTTTGAAATATTAAAAATTGGTTTAGTAGCTTTACTATATATTTGTAGCCTTCTTAAGGTAAGATTAATTATTATTTTTTAAAATTATGAAACCAAAAATAAATGCAAAAGAGTAATGGGACCACGAAAATAAACTAATTTGTGTTGTATTCACATATTTCATACTATGAAATAAAAGTATACCCAACTCTCTGACTATCTTCCACTCATCGATAGTGCAACATTAAGACATTGTGTGGGCAAGTGTGTATGCATATGTTTTATAAATGATCTAAAATTAAATCATGGTAGAATATGACTTTACATTGTGCACCAAATATTCTCTCTACTGGTTCGTATTTGGTAATCCGCTGAAGACTGGTGGCGGTACGTGGCTTACTTAGGTGTAGCAATGGTGAATGGTTGGCTGGTTTCACGTGCAAACTCGGAAACATGTCAAGCGTTGTTGCTGAACTGTGGGCCTTGAAGGATGGTCTATACATGGCCAAGTAGATGGGGATTGATAGTATTTGTATTGAAATGGACGCTGAATTTATTGTACACCTTGTTTCGAGTCCCTCTGTAGTCAATCTAATGCTTGAACCTCTCTTAACTGAATGCAGGAACCTGATATTGACCTTCCCTAATCATACAGTGACTCATGTGTTCAGAGAAGCTAATGGTTGTGCTGACTGCCTTGCTCGCATGGGAGCTACTCTCAACTATGATTTTGATGTTCATCTTTTGTTTAACCAACCGGATGTGGTGGTTGATTTACTGGCTAAAGAGAAAGCCGGAACTGTTTTTTGTAACAGACTTATTGTTTCTTAATCTTAATTCAAGCGTCGTTTACCAAAAAAAAAAATTCTCTCTACTTATATACCTAAAACAAAACTAACTAACCAAATTACCTAAACCTAAATCATATTTAAGCCCCTAATTTAAAAAGAAAAAAAGATTACCCGAAGGGGTTTTGGTGTCTTGATGGTGATAGGAGGCCAGTATAACAGAGGTGGTGACCCCTCAGATTCCTCTTTCTCTCTATTTGAAATGTTTTGCTAATCTCAAGTCTTTTATTTTGGTAATATAGTGAAATAGTGCCTTTTATTTAACAATCTACAACAATTTTGTGTCTCTCTATCTCTCTCTAATGTCTTATCTCGTTAGTTATTACTATTAGTCCTTACTTTTTTTTTATTTTTTTATTTTTTTTTTAAATACTAAAATAGTGGGTATGCTAAGAGACATGAAGAATAGTGAAAGGTGTAGTGCAAGCTTAGACAATTAATGAGATATTAATGAAATAACAGTAAAATAAGATAATATGAACTTTTGGGTAACAATAAAAAAATAAAAAAAATAAATAACTTAATGAAAGAGGTAAAAAAAGGCTAAATGCAAAATTAAAGTGTCACTTCTCGCATGAGGTCTCTGAGAGAGAGACATTTTGTAACAACTTTTATTCTACAATATTCCTCCAAAAGTTTTTTTTTTTTTTTTTTTTACTCATTCCTTGAATTGAATAATTATAATGGTTATGTGTGTGCAATTTAAAATTGTTGTTTAACTGCATATTTATAGCCTTTTTAAGGTAAGATTATTATTTATTTTTTTTTTACATCATGAAACCAAAAATAAATACAAAAGAGTAACGGGACCCTGAAAATCAAATAATTTGTGTTGTGTTCACATATTTAATACTGTGAAATAAAAGTATGTCCAACTCTCTTACTGTCTTCCAGTCATTAATAGTGCGACATTAAAATATGGTGTGGGCAAGTGTGTATGCATGTGTCTTATAGATGATTTAAAACTATGTTAGAACATGGCTTTACATTGCATACCAAATATTCTCTCTACTTATATACCCAAAACAAAAACTATCCAACCAAATTACCCAAACCTAAATCATATTTAATCCCCTAATTAAAAAGAAAAAAAAATACCCATAGGGTTTCAGCGTCTTCTTGGTGGTGGGAAGCCAATATGACGGAGGTGGCGGCCCCTCAAATTTCTCTTTCTCTCTCTTTCAAATATTTTGTCAGTCTCAGGTCTTTTATAGTGAAACAATGCATTTTGATTTTGTAGTGAAACAATGCATTTTATTTAACAATCCACAACATTTTTGTGTCTTTCTATCTCTCTTTAAGGCCTTATTTAGTTAGTTATTACTATTAGTCATTAATTATTATTATTTTTTGTTTTTTTAAAATATTAAAATGGTAGGTATGTTAAAAGACATGAAAAAGTGAAAAATATATGATGTAAGCTTAGGCAATTAATTAGAGATTGATGAGATAACAGTAAAATAAGTTAATGTAAACTTTTTGGTCACAATAAAAAAACTTAATGAAAGAGGTAAAAAAAATGCTAAATGCAAAATTAAAGCGTCACTTGGCAAGACCTCATGTACTCCCGCATGAGATCTCTGCTTATATATATATATATATATATATATATATTGATGATTATTCCTTTATAACTCCTAATCACTAATCAACATGAGTCTCAAAAAACTTTGTGATAAGACTTTGTCATATGTACAAAATAAGCATAGATTTTTTTATTTTTTTAAAAAAATAAGGATATTGCTATTGTGTTCATCCTTATAAGAATTTAAGCATAGATTGAATTTTCATTATTTTTGACAATTTTTCTTTGATTCCTTTATAATTTATATATTGTGTTGGTTTAAATAAATTTTTTCTCAAGCTTTCAAAGGATGGACTTTAGATAAGATGTTCACCTTTTATACACCAAGCATTAATTGTAAGTCTTGTACATGGAACAAATAGAGATAAGAAATTAAGAATATGGTCTATTTTGGTCGACCTTAGCTTGATTTGTCTAGACATCAATATTCTCTCTTGCCAAAAGTCCGACTTATTTTAGGCGGAAGTTTCCTTAATTATTACTTGTATACAAAATTCCAGGATCATTACATTGGAATAGGTCACTTACTAACATAATCAATTGGAATAGGATGAAATTTCTTCCCATCCACACTAAATGTTGTGTACACTCCAATTTTTTTTTGCATCTCATAATGATACGGTGTTGGTAGGTGTCATCCAAGTTCAACATGATTGAGAGTTGTAATTGAGACTATGGCCCAAAAGCTTTACTATTCAATACTTTGCAAGAAAAATTAAACACTCATTTGACGTAACAGGAGACTATGGAATTTGACACTATATACACTGGGGTTTGTTCTTGATGTTGTGAAATTGCTGTAGGTACTAAAAACTCTAGTTTGATTAGTTGGCAAGTCATGTTCTTTAATCGTGAAAAGTCTATAATGGAAAACTTTATGTTCCTACAATAAATGTTTTGGAGAGAAAATTGTTAGCCCCTTCATCCCGTTAGGACCCCCTATTTATACAAAGGAAAAAGGGTCCAATATTCCTAAGTGTGACTTAATTACATGGAATTTTTATGCAATTGTGCCTAGATTTCTTTTAAAAATTTAATTATAATTTTAAACTCTAATTTGGTGATTTTTATATGATTTTTGTGGTTTGATTTTGATTCAGTAAAGACATATTAGCCAAAAAACAGAGGTAGAGCTATTAAAGAATTCTGTACTTTCAGATTAGCAATTATAGATGGCTAATGCTGCATTGTCATTTGTGGTTGTGGTATGAATAAGCAGTACGTAGTTTGGGCGATTGGTTGAGGCAAAGAAATTAACCATATTAAAAGGGATTAGCAACTTTTTCTTTCTCCTTTACCATTTGTGATATGTATATGCCCTTTTCACATATGCTCAAGTGAAGTATCCATTAGGATTTCCCTTAATTATGATAAACATATTATTATTTTTTTTTATTTTTATAGAAGTTCTATATTTATTAAATGAGATATATATATATATATATATATATATATATATATATATATATATATATATATATGTTGAGGGCCATGTAGCTGAATTGGCACCTCCCCATACACCAAGTGTCTGGGGTTTAAGGGAGAAAATGTTCAAATAGCGAGAGTCAAGGAAAAAATGTTTAAGTTGTGGGGTTAGCAGCATATTGTAATTATTTCTTTTAAAAAAAAAAAAAGATATAGAGATATATATTGTTTTCCTTGAGCTAAAGCATTTGCGATGGAAGTGAGGAGTGGATGATTTTTTCTTAGTCCTTGAGTATTTTGGATTGTTTCAAATGAGTAATGGCTCCTCTTAGGCTTCTAAAATTTTTGGTTTATTGATTTTGCTATCTATAACTTTGATTCTTCTTTACCTAATAAAGTTTGGGATTTTCTGTAAGTACATTTTTTCTTCAAGAAAATGAATAGAAATCTCCCTTCGTGATCATGCTTATGTTAATGTTCATATTTGTATCTTTTGCAATACTTAATAAGTTGTTTACTCATTTTGTGAATTATCAATTGTAGTTAAGAAAAAAAGTATAAACACAATACTATTCAATCAAATTAACGTGAAAAATTAAATCTATTAGATTAAAAAAAAGGACAAGAAAATGAAAATTTCACAAAAAAATTTCTTAAACAGAATTAAAATAATTTTTACTCAATATTGTTTATCAGGCAATCATGTACTAACTAACAACATTCCAATAATTACGTGCATAACGGGGTGATGAAATGGTTGTTCAATTTATTTAAGAAATGTGATCTAGCAAATAGAAATTAAAAAAAAAATACAATAACTTTCATGCGTAGTCATGAATTATACCTTTACGTATATCTTATGCATTTTACGAGTTTTATTTTATATAAATGTATTTCATAAAATTAACAAAATATATCATAAAATCATTCATTGTATTTTTTAAAATCACTACATAAAAATGAAAGAAGTTTTTTTCCCAAAAAAATGTTTTCCAGTCATAATATTTACCAAAAAAAATCATACCAAAAAAATCTTGCAACACACAGGCCAATAACCATTCTATGTATATAATTAAAGCCAAAACTGAGGGAAAATCCAATTAGATTCTAAATTGGATTCTAATTGTTGTCTAATTTTGCACCACATGTCCAATTTAAGGTTTTTTTTTTTTTTTTTTTTTTTTTTTTTTTTTTTTTTTTTTTTTTAACATTGATTCCAAACACCAATGGACTTACCATTCTAAATACATTGCAATATACTAACTTTTTTTTTTTTTTTTTATGAGATGGTTTTTTTTATGAGATATTGGCTCCTAAAAAAGTGCCATATATGGGACTGTGATTTCATGAACAACATGTAATTTTAAATAGAGTGATGGTAGGTTAAAACTGAGAGAAAATTTAATTAAATTCTAAATTGGAGTCTAATTTTGCGCCACGTGTCTCATCTAATTTTTAAATTTGTGTGTCAAGTGAATTATTAGGTGCAAAAATCTAAGAGTTTAAATTCAATTATATTCTAAATTGAATTTTAATTGGAGGTCAATTTTGCGCCATGTATCTCATCTAATATTTTAATTTTTATAAAAAAGAAAAAAAAAGAAATATTATCGAATTGGTGAAATTGTGTATTCTCACTTTTTAATAGAAAACTGAAAAGTAAAAACGCTTGAGACCATCATAGCACATATGAAAGAGGTAAAAAAAGGCTAAATGCAAAGTTAGAGAACCACTTGACAAGACCTCATACACTCCCGTATGAGGTCTCTACTTTTATATATATATATATATTGTATTGATATTGGTTGATTAATTGTTAGAATGCAATAATGACAAGCTTTTCTTATTTTATTTAGGGAAGCTAAATTAGCATGTCAATTACGGAGTAGATGTAGACTAACTAAGAATAGTATGTACGGTCTTTCTCAAAAAAAAAAAAAAAAAAGTATATATGGTAAACAATCAATCATAAATAGTTTTTAAATACCTTAATGGCCATACCTAACTGATCAAGTGTCTTTATCAATCGATAAACAATGTGTTTATTGTGTGCATAGAGGAAGAAACGATTGAACCAAGGTCTTGTTCCGCGTATTTCACAAACGTTACAACCTTTTGATCAATATTAGGATCACAAAAATCAGATGCCCTTCTGAATCCTAGATTAAAATTCTAGGCAATCAGGCCTACCAGCATGTCGTGATGAACCATGACACTGCCACTCTCTACCATCGCTACAAACCGGACCTCCCCTCTCTCACTACTATGAAGAAATCAATCGGGAATCAATTGGCAAAAAAAAAAAAAAGGGCATAATAATAATAATAATAATAATAATAATAATATTATTATTATTATTATGAGATTTATATAATTTATGCTATCATTTTCATATTTTCATATTATTATCATTTTCATTTTCATTTTTTCATATAGCATGAAATTATTCTTCATCTTTTTGTCATTTCTTACAATGAAAATATTATTTTCAGTTTGGCTAACAAAACGATATAACAATTTTTAAGCTCTTTACAACTAAAATTTGTTAAACGCTCTACTCTAAAAATATTTTAAGTCCGGTTAACAAATTTGGTAATAGAGTAAAGTGAAGAAAACAATGATCGAATTCAAATATCTTACTATGATACCATGTTAAATTACTAATACTCTCAAAATACTAAGCTATAATTAGGGATGGTAAATCTAATCATTTGATCACATAATTCTAACCCTAGTACATCACCTACCACTCTTTAGAGATGTATTTTTAGTCTTATTTTCTTGTATTCACAATTTCCAAATTCTACTAAATACACCTCCTTAATCCTTTATCATATCACTTTTATATGCAAGTAAATCTTAAACTATTAGGAAATAATAAATTTAATCATTTTATCACATAATTCTAACACTAGTTAAAAATACATCACCTGCCAGCTGCCACTCTCTAGAGATGTATTTTTATTTTTTAGTCTTATTTTCTTGTATTCACAATTTCCAAATTCTACTGCATACACCTCCATGATCCCTTATCCTTTCACTTTCCTATGCAAGTCGATAGCCTGACTTCATTGAATTATCTCCGGTCATTGTAGCAGTCCAGACCCATGCTAAGTACAGCACTTTTCCATGGTCAAGTCTATGCTGCTAATTTTTTACAAGCTTTACATATACATTCTCGACCACAAAGGCTCTGTAATAATTCAAAGTCTTTTTGCAGGTAATGGCGTGTCGTATAATTGGAGCCAGACTTTTCACGACCATGGCGTGTCGTATAATTCAAAGTCATTTTCGACACGGCTATGCCCTTTCAAACTTAGATTTAACTTTTCACTTAATTGCTGAGAGACACTATGGCTTTTACATATAGGACATTAAAATCTTGACAAAATATGAGATGGGCTCCTCCGCCTTTGCTGCAGTAACATGTAACATGCATTGTTTTTATCCGCCTTTCGTTTGTAGTAATTGTTTTTTTTTTTTTAGAAAACCAGACTTATAATATATTACATAATCAGAGTATCACTACAAAATGGCCTAACCTTTATAATAGTAGCCTAGGGTTATAATGATTGAAACTCTAATACACACAATCAATGTAGGATAAACATCCATATATATATATATATATATATTTTAGAAAACATTAATACTAATTAGAATGCAATAATGACAAGCTTTCTTATTTTATTTAAGGAAGCCAAATTAGCATGTCAATTACGGAGTAGATGTAGAGCAACTAAGAATAATATATATGGTAAACAGTCAATCATTAAGGGTGTGTTTGGTAGAATGGATTTTAGGGAGGATAAAAAAAAATTGCAAAAGAAAAACTTTTTGAATGGTGTTTGGTTGGGAGGGAGAGAAGGAAAAGAAATTGTGGGATCTGGGAGTTTTCTCCCAAGACCCTACAAAAAGTTTTCTCCCCAAAATAGGGAGAAAACTGAGGGGAGAAAATGTGCAAGTGCACATGGACGAAAATGCATATGTGCACTTGCACATGGGTTGATTCTATGTCAGTTGCTCTTTTCTTTTTCTTTTTTCTTTTTTTTTCTTTTTTTTTTTGTTTTTTGTTTTTTTTCTTCAGTTGCTTTGTTTACCATTTTTTTTTTCATCCACTTGCACATACACAATTTTTTTGCTAAAAAAATGTTACTTTTTTATTTTATTTAATGAGAACATAATTTTAAATTTATACTAACTTCATTTTCCATCCTCTTATTTTTCTTCTCAATCAAACAAATTGTTAGATATATATATTAGACATATTAGCCCAATGTAATAAGCTCAAGCCCATTCCTGCTTGTACTAGTAGTCTAGGGTTTAGTTGTCTATATATACTCATGTTAGAGTTCATTATAACACAAGTTATTGTACTACACTCTTATACATAATAAAGATGTAGCCAAGCAAACACGTGACATCAATCTCAGATTTGTGCAAATCAATCCTTCGCCTGATGAAACCAACAAGACAGAAGCGTTCCACGACATATCGCGACCAAAACCCAGGAACCTAGAATCTAACAGCCATTACACGCGCCTCCACGCGCTGACAAAGCCTCCGGTTGCTCCTCCCACACGCCGCCACAAATCTCAAATCTCGGATAGGATTGTAACCACACGTGCCGCTCTGTCAGACTCGAGGCCTGCCGATCTGTAAAACCCAAGAAGTCCGGCCGTTATCTAGGGAACACGCGCCTCCACGCGCCGTTATGCTTCTGGGTCTTTTCCACGGGCCGGTGAACTTCGCACGCGCCGATTCCTGTGATGATGTCATCATGACGTCAGCAACTGCCACGTCAGCTTGTTCCACTTCAGCCCTAGCTATGTCATCAGACACATCAGCTCGCCACGTCAGCAGTGTCGTCTCGTCAGCACCACGTCACCTTGCTGACTGTTGACCCGGACCGACCCGACCCGGACTACCCAGATCTAACCCGTGAGCACTGACCATTGACTTTTTCTTTTGCGTTGACCTTTGACCAAAGTCAAAATTTCCAAAAATTTCTGACAGGGCCTATCTTGCTCAGTTTTTCATGTAGATTCCAATTTTGGACTCCGTTTCTTCATTTGAAACTCCAAAATTGGTCAATTGGCATATTATTCATTGTGGTTTCTTCAAAGGCATTATTCAAGGCATCTCCAAGTGATCTTCTCATGCTTATCCAACCTCAAGCCTTCATCGAGCTTCCACCTTGAGTTTGAGGGAGGGTGTTAGAGATATATATTAGACATATTAGCCCAATGTAATAGGCTCAAGCTCATTCCTGCTTGTACTAGTAGTCTAGGGTTTAGTCGCCTATATATACTCATGTTATGGTTCATTATAACACAGGTTATTGTACTACACTCTTATACATAATAAAGATGTAGCCCTTAAGGGATTCCTCCGTGGATGTAGGCCGTCAAGGTTGAACCACGTAACCCTCGTGTTCTTGATGTTCCTATTCTATGCTTCCTCTTCCACATTCACTCTAGCATATACAACATGGTATAACACATTGCGTTGCTAATAATATATTTAACACAAATAAGTTTTCCATCTCTTCATTTTTCCATCCTCTCAATCAAACACAAATGAGAAAAAACTAAATCTATTCTATCTCCTCTCACTTTTCCACTTCTCCAACCAAGCGGATCCTAAGAGTTTTTTAATGCCTTAATGACCATACCTAACTGATTGAGTTTCTTTATCAATCAGTAAATAATGTATTATTGTGTACACAATGGAAGAAATGATTGGACAAGGATCTCGTTCCACTTATTTCACAAACATCACAACCTTTTAAACGCTAGGATCACAAAAATTAGATGTTCCTTTGAATCATAGAGTAAATTTAGGCAATGACAGAGAGAGAGAGAGTGAGTGAGAGAGAGAGTCTACCAATATGTCGTATAAAGCCCTAAACAATACATCAGATATTAAATCAATCGATATCGCATTTATTGCCCTCAATGACCCACTTAGCATTTAATGCAATGTGAGAGAGAGTCTACCAATATGTCGTATATAGCCCTAAACAATAGATCAGATATTAAATCAATCGATATCGCATTTATTGCCCTCAATGACCCACTTAGCATTTAATGCGATGTGATCTGTCTTCCAACGGGAGTTCCCACTCTTTTGAATAACGACTAGGCCCCATTTTGTTAATTTTTCTTACTTAGACAGTTAGATTTTTATAGCACGGTTAGTTTGGAAATGTCTTCTTTCGATGTCTTAATATTAGAATTTAGAATAAAACATCTTCTAAGACATCATGTCATGAGGTTATTTAATTTGTTAACTATACAATATATTCACTATCCTCTTGATCATGTCAGATGATCAACCTCGGGATGTAAGTTCTCATTCTAGAATATGACAGTGTAATTCCAAGTAGCTCGTATCTCAACCAAAAAATCAGGACATAATAGCATCCTTTGTGTAAAGTGTAAATTGAAATTAAATCATGGGAGTGGTATAAAGCTTAGGCAGATTGAAAACATTTTTTTAGTACCAAATAAGGAATGTCAGCCCAAATCTAACCCCCATGAAGCCTTATAGGTTAAGAAGAAGAAAAACTCGAATCCTCATTTACACCCAAAAAGCCATGATAGGAACCCAACAGCCCAACTAGAATCAAAATAAAAACAATAAGAGCCCGTTTGGTACATATGTTTAAAAACTGAAAATTTTTGTTTGAAAACATTTGTAGAAATACGTGTGGAAGAAAAAGTGCGTTGAAATGCATGAAATGTTGTTTAAAAATTGAAAATTGTTGTTTGAAAACACCAACCAAACACCTCCTAAGACTCTCAAGTCTCAAAACTAGCCCAAAACTATAATAACAATCACACTAGCCCAATCCCCCTATTTACAAATACAAAGATAAAAATCATATATATACCTTGGGTCAGCCTTTTACAAGGAAGCAGAAGAACCCATTAGACAAGGCTCACAGCAATAGAATAGTAGTGCTGATGGAGAAATATTTAAAAAATATATATATCCAATCAACTTTAGGTCAAAATTAAAATTGATCCTTCTATTATACTTATGCTTAGTTGGACGAAAAATTCTATCACGGGCAGTGCAGAGCTTAGCGACAGTATTTTAATAACATATTTATTCAGAGAAAAACATCCACAAAAGAAATTAAAAGGAAATTCATGTAATCCACATTCACCATTCATCATAGAAATTAAAACTAACATGAATATATATCGAAAGGATTTATCTCTAAAGCAAACATACAAAATTAAACTAATCACAATTTTATGCGTACACGGATGCATCCACTGTTAAAGATGCGTGAATGTTATCATTATGCATTAAAATACATCGTCATGCGAATATGTGAGCATAAAAACCTTAGATATGACTTTTATTTATTGATATATGACAATGTTAAATGAAGTCACTTTTAACGAATAATTTCTTAAGAAATATATAGTTTTTAAATTCATTAAGCATATTACACCAATCGCACCTTAAAAATCCTAATGAGTAGTGGTAGTATTATACATTCAGGTGGAATTTCCGTTCAAGGGTTCAATTTGCAGATTTTAATGAGTTGTGCAGCTGGATTTATGAAAATGGGAAGCCTATGGACCTTTTTGCTATTCAGGTGTGGAGCATTTGGAATCAAAGGAACAAGCTCAGGCTGAATCACACTTGTTGCCTTACCAAAGATTTGCAAAAGATGGCAGAGGAGAGCTGGAACGAGATCCGAAGAAGCAACCTCAGGTTTAGCCAAATCAACTCAAGCTCAACGCCTCAGACAACGTGGACAGCTCCTGCACCAGACAGCTATAAAATCAACTACGATGGAGCACTTTCAAATGCTGACAACCAATCTGGGATTGGCGTTGTTGTACGGGACTGTCATGGGGAGGTTATAGCTTCACTTGTACAGCAGCTGGACCAGGCTTACTAGCCCGTGGAAGTTGAGGCAATGGCAGTGGGTTAGAACTTCATAGAGCCATTGTTGAGGGTGATTCGGAAGTGGTTGTCAAGGCACTCAGATGCAAGGAATATGGGTTGGCTCCTTATGCACATTTGATAAACTATGTGTCGCTTTTTTCTAATTTATATTCAGAATTATCATACTCTCATGTAAAGAGAGATGGTAATAAAGTTGCTCACAGTTTAGCTAGGCTAGCTTTGACAACACAAAGTTGTACTGTGTGGATGGAGGATGTTCCATCTCGCACTTTACTTTTTGTTCAGGCTGATTTAACCGCTCTTTAGTTATTTTCAATAAAAGTCTTCATTCTCAAAAAAAAAATATATATATAGATATATATATATATATATATATATATATATATATATATATATATATATGTTCACAATCTTAGGTCAATTGATAGAAATCAATCATTTATTTTCGGAAGCGTTGATATTCCTTTTTTTTTTTTTTTTCATTCTAGTTAATAAAATCTTTGTAACTAATCCCTCCCCTTCCCATCTTTTAATTTTAGAATTTTTAAAATTAAAGCAAATTCCAAAAAAAAAAAAAAGGATTTAACTTTAGTGAAACTTGAAACTCAAGCCTCAGCCTAGTGCTTGAATTAAAATTAAATTAAATTTAAAATTAAAATAATTAAAAAGAGAATAAGAATTGAAATGAAAATTGACAGATAGGTCAACAATATCATACGAAATACTAAATGCCTATTTAAATTAAGGGGGAAGGGAGGGGGATTAGAAAAAAATAGAGTAGAGAGAGAGTGAGAGAAGAGCGAACTAGGTTTCATCTACAAATGCTCGGTTTGGAGGGCTCGGTATTGAGACATAGCGATATCATTGATGCCATGAGATAGCCAACCAAAAGAAAGAGAAATATTTTTTTTCCCCTATTAGACTATATAAGCTGCAACAAATTTCTTGGGCATAAAGGCGGCACCATTGATGACAAGGTCATCATCTGTTTTTTTTTTTATTTATTTATCTATTTTTGTTTCGTTTTCATTTGCACATTTTAATCTATCTATCTATCTATCTATCTATCTATCTATCTATATATATATATATATATATATATGTATGTATATGTGTGTGTATATATAATAATAGGTAAAACTGAGAGAAACACAAATTAGAATTCCAAATTAGAGTTCCAACTTTGCGCCATATGTTCTAAATTATTTATTCTTAAAGAGTTTTATTTTTTAATTTTAGAATTAAATGTGGGACCACATCATAAATATTCATTAAAATGAATTATTAAGTACAAAAACCAAAGAGTCTATAATAAATGAATCATGAATAAAGAAAAGTGTTTTACAATAATAAATAATTAAATAAACATGGACAATTTACATTTTATACCTAATAATATCTTTATAAGTTTTTTAAAGAATTAACAAAATATAAAAATGACTATCAATAGTATTTAAATTATATATATATATATATATATAAGAATTATATTATGCATCTTATTGTATATCTTTAAGTATATCAATGCATATTGTTAGGACATATGTGTTTCGCTTGTTAAGAACATATGTCACTATTCTATGTAATTGGCTAATCCTTTAACAAAATGCACTTTATTTGTAATTGGGTAGATCTAGGTGTTTTTAATACTTCAAGAAACAATATTTCAAGATCAAGTGTTAAAGTCATTCAAGTCTGTCCAAAAAACAAACTGAAAAGTGCAAGTTCATTAAAGCTCGACAGCTGGCTCAACAACTGCATCTATCGAGCTTAAGAAAGCTGTTCCATCCCCATGTGCTCGACACCTGCGAACAGATAGCTCGATAGCTACTCGACACCTCTCGATAGCTAGGCTATCTATCGAGATTTTCAACTTCTTTTTATCGCAATCTCGATAGCTTCTCGACAACTGGTGGATCGATCAAGAAATCTTCTGTCTCCTCGATGGCTCCTCAATAGCTTCTTGATAGTTGTATCTGTCGAAGTTTAAAGATCAACACCTCCTCGACACCTTTCGATCGATCGAGGTTACGGGAATTCAGACTTTCAGATCTGATTTTCGGCCCATGTTTTTGTATTTGTGTAGGATTTCTTTTCTCACAACCCTAGACCTATATAAGGCTTATTTTAGAGGTCGTCACATAAGAGAATACAAGGAGAACACATTCAAAAAGTGACCAATGCCTTATTCTCTTTGAAAAAAGTTGCTGCGTCTTTGCGCCTTAGGATTTTGTAACCAAGTGTTTCTTGATCTTCATTCTTGATGAAGTGAAAAATTTTGTAGCCAACATCTTCTTCTAGTTGGTGATTGAAGTCGCATACTGGGATCCGCGCAATTGGTTAGTCACGTACTGGGATTCATGCATCAAAAAGGGTGGCATTCATATATTGAAGAGTTCAGAGGTTCTGAAGCGGTAGAAGGTTTCTGCTATAAGTTCATCTATGGGGATTGTAGAGTCTAGGGACAAAGGTTTTGTATTAGATCTGAAACTTCTCTTTACTATAGTAGATTGTTTTTCGGGAAGGTTTCCCTCCAGGTTTTTTACTGTGAAACTAGTTTGTTTCATTGGTTTTCCTATGTCATCATATCTTGTCTTATTTGCTTTTCCGCTACATATGATTTTGACATGATATTGATATTTATTGGTTTTAACAAGTTTTATTCATAATAAATCTAATTAACAATTTGGGTTTAAAACTTGTTAATTCTATCAACCGGGGTCTAAATTTCCCAACACATATGTATGGGGTTACAAGCTAGTTAATTTAATTTAAATTATTAAGTGGAGAATTCTAGGTGAGAAACTTCACTCGGAGATGGCAAACCTAATGTGCCCTTTTTTTTTTAATTAATTTTTCAATTTGATATCTTTATGGTTTCTTTTTCATTGCATTCAAGCTCAAGTTTTTTCCAAAGTTTTTGATAGAATTTTAGTCAACCGGCAATCACAATGTTTTTGTTTTGTTTTACTATATCTGATTTATTGATGAGATAATCACTATCTTACAGCCTCCTTCCAAGTTTCAAACGTCTATCCTTCATACGAAATGGACTTCTTTTTCCTTGTGATTTTTCTTTTTCATACAAGACATAAGATGAAACTCATCACCATGGCTATTAAAATCGCCAAGCTGACGGTCGAACCTTTTTTTTTTTTTTTTTGAGAAACCAAACGAATCTTTTTCGGAATGGACAGAATGGAATGGACTTTTATTGAAGAGTTTAGGCAAAACTACAATATTGGTCCCTAAAGTTTACCCTGTGTGCGCAATTGGTCCCTCAAGTTTGAAGCGAGCACAATTAGTCCTTTAAGTTTTAAAACTGAGCTGTATTGGTCCTTTTACTAACTGCTGTTAACGGTGTTACTTACGTGGCTAGCGGAACAATGACTTGACATTTTTTTTTTTAATGACGTGGCATGTTTTTAATTAAAAATTAAAAAAAAAAATAGTTTCCACGTGAGATGAAATTGAAAAATCATATTGACTGGATTTGTTTAACAAAGGCACGATGGAGAGAGATAGGGGGAAGCAAGAGATTGACAGCCACAAGAGAGCCTCCCAGGAGGGAGTGAAGGAAAACCCAAGCCTAGCCACCACCGGTGGAGACCAAATCCCTAGCCGCGCGACAGCACTGCTTCTTTCATATTCTATTGAGTCTAAAATTTATTCTTCAAATTGAGTGTTGAGTCTAACTTCTCCAGAAAGAAAAGCAGAATAATATGTGGGTCCAAACGGAAGAAAATCCATTCGGCCATTACATTAATAGTTGATACTTGGGCTTCCCCTAGGCTATAAATATACCCAGAGCCTTCCATTCCTCGATACACTTAACTTTCTCTCTTCCATTTCTAAACCATCAAACAGGAACTCCATGGAAAACCCAGCCAATCGAACACAACACCACCGTGGGCTTAACAATGGCCGCCGCAATGGTTCAACTTCACCAAAGACTGAAAACACCGTGAGGTTTGTGGCTAAGCAGACAAGGAGTAACACTCTTGCTAGATGGGGCAATGACAAAGCTAATGATTTGAAAGTGCGTCTAGTACTGTACAAATGTTCCATTTGCTAGAAACGGTTTCAATAGAATATGAAAGAAGCAGTGCCAAAGAAGTAGTGCTGTCGCGCGGCTAGGGATTTGGTCTCCACCAGCGGCGGCTAGGCTTGGGTTTTCCTTCACTCCCTCCCAGGCGGCTCTCTTGTGGCTGTCACTCTCTTGCTTCCCCTTCTCTCTCCGTCGTGCCTTTGTTAAACAAATATCAGATTTGTTTTTAATCCAGTCATGATTTTTCAATTTCATTGGAAACTATTTTTTTTAATTTTTAATTAAAAACATGCCACATCATTAAAAAAAAATTGCCAAGTCATTTTTCCGTTAGCCAAGTAAGTAACACCGTTAACAACAATTAGTAAAAGGACCAATACAACTCAGTTTTAAAACTTAAGGGACTAATTATGCTCGCTTCAAACTTGAGGGACCAATTGCGCACATAAGGTAAACTTTAGGGACCAATAGTGTAGTTTCGCCAAGAGTTTACTTTTGAAATCTTTTATTTTGAAAACTTCAAAGGGTATATAATATATCAATTCTAATGCTTTACATTCTTCGTTCTAGAAAAAAAGTTAAAATATATATATATATATATATATATATATATCATGAACTCTATGTTTCAATGAGGCTCATATATTCTGTGAAAGTAGATTGTTTAAGTTTCTATCTAATCAATTTTTTTTCCTTTTGTAATTTATATTTTATTTTACAATTTAAATTACTTACATATATATAATTTTATAAATTTTTTTTTGTAAAAATAGTTTTATAAAATTAATAGCAATAGATCTCATGTCTGAGCGAATTTGATAACTATAGAAGCCAATATTTAAAAGGCAGTCATATAATATTGTCAAATATTGCTTTTAATTACCATATCAGCTTCGTTATCCATTTTTTTACTTTTTCTTTTTCTTTTTCTTTTTAATGGAAGGAAAGCCTATTCTTTTTTCTTTTTCTTTTTTTTCTTTTAAGTTATTGGTATTGTCTATCAAACAAGTAATTTTGTATGCCTTTTTTTTTATTAAAAAAAAAATTGATAGAAGAAAAAATGGTAAAGAGGGGATAGTGACACCCCCAAACCACGCCCGGGCAAGATCTCATTTTTATGAAGTATAAGGGGAACTACCTTTTTGCTATAGTTCGCTAGTGGAGAATGTATTCCTTTTTGAGTAAAGAAGAAGAGTCGAGTCTTATTTATAGACAATAATGTTATTGGATTAATGGTTTTCACATAAGGGTCCTCTTATGTGGAGAAAAGAAAAGACTTTTAGGAGAAAATAAATAGGTTTCTCCGAAAAGTTGTTTAGTACTTCTTTTGGTAATTTGTTAATTAGCATTGAGAGTTTATTTTGAATGTAACGGAATTATGTTGGTTTGTGGGATTTGTTAGCCTTTTTTTAGGTGAAAATATGTGTGTTAAAATGTATTAGGATATTATATATCATGATATTACCATAATTACTTAAGTTTGCAGAATACCTTAGGTACTATAGTTTTGTAATACTACAAACTACGTTGATTTTAGTGTTACCTCACTAATATAAGTTAGCCTAATGTATTCCTCTAAGTACCACACTTTGGGTTCATTGTAATACTCAATTCAAAATAGTAAATATACAGCCATTTAAGGGCTTTCTAATGTGAGCACAAGTCATCGGGATAGCATGTTAATTCTCTCTGTCTCTCTCTGTCTCTCTCTCTCTCATTTTATTTTTCTTTTTTTAATTTTAATAGTTTATATGATTTGTGAGGTTTAGTTGAGTGTAATTATAATCCATATCATTGATAGTAAATTTTAGATGGCATTACATGTAAATATGTACATGGAGAAATTAAGTGAGCCATGTTTGCTATTAAGGACCTAATCTAATAAGATTGTATGAGTTATTTTGGGTTCCTACTGTACATGTTATCCACCAATGTGAAATAATTTTTCCATTTCAGATTTCTTGCTAGATGAGTGAATAATATCCTAATCATGAAAGGGAATTGCCACAATTATGAGTAATTCTTAAGTACTTTCGAAGTATGAAGAATGGTGCTCCATCCTCTTGTATTCATGGTGGGGTCCACCATGAATATGAGAGGAAGGAGCACAATTTCAACATACTCCGGAAGTACCTAAGTGACGATACTGATAAGTGCTGACGAGACTGGTAAGGACAAGCCCATCAACATAGACGAGTATACCCTCAAGACAGAAGAAGTAGAAGACTACGCTACTGACGAAAGTACCTAGGCCATTTAATGCAGTCAACTAAACGGTTATACAGCCAACTGTATGAACCGTTTGAAGACATTGATGCCTCATTACACGGCCCCAAAACGTTACCAAGAGGAACATTAAGACCTCCATAACTGCTCCAACGACTAGAGACCATGAGAGCATATATAAAGCCCACACACTCCCAAGAACAAGGTACATACACAGATACAAGTAAAAAGAGATTTTCTTTCATTCTATTCATTTTTACATTGCTTTACTTTGAAGAAAGTTTCATATACTGACTTTGGCATCGGAGGCATTGTGGCAGGCACCATACCGGTGACCAACTTTGAAAGCTGAAGAATCACCTTCATCTGACGAACATTACTGACGAGCTTACGCTTCATCAGTTTCCCACAATCTTTCTTACCAGGGATCTTGGGCCTGCATGATCTCCGCAAATTCCTTTATGGACCTCTCTTAGGACGTATTCGGCTTCTCCTTTGTCAACGCACTTCAAGTAGGGCATGGAGAAGCCTCTCTTGTATAAGGCATCATTGAGAACTGTGAATTTGGCGGATCTCTTCCTGATCTTCCTGGCTTCATCTGCGTTCTGAGGGAGGTGGCCATCTTGGAGGAAGGACATGATGGGCGTCATCTAGCTACCTATGCCCTGGACTGTGAATGTTAAAACTTCTTCTATGCTGGGGTTTTTCTATATCTCCATCATCAGTCTACCTTCGATTCTGTTTCTTCTGATGAGGCTATCTTCGAGACTTCGTCTGCAACTATATTCTGGCTTCTTGGAATTTGGACGAACTCCACTTTTTCGAATTCTTGAGTCAAGTGCTTCGTCAGCCTGAGGTATTTCTACATCCTTTCTTCCTTTGCTTCGTATTCTCCTTTGATCTGTCCAATTACTAGCTTTGAGTCGTTCTGGACTAGCAGGTTCCTGGCCCCAAGCTCTTTTCCGAGCCTTAAGCTCGTTAGAATTCCTTCGTACTCGGCCTCGTTATTGGTAGCTGGGAATTTCAGCTGAACTCCATATCTTAATACTTCCCGTCAGGGGTGGTTATGACGACCCCTTTACTGACGAGCTTACACTTCATCAGTTTAGCGCCGTTTGTGGGAACGACATTTTCGTGTTCAAACTCGAAATAGTAGTTTCCGATTCTTATTCTTTTTAGATGGAGTCCAATCAAGATTCTGCAGCCCTAGCTCAGCAAGTTCAGACTCTTGCAGCCACAGTTGAAGAGTTGACTAAGCAAAACCAGGAAATGAAGCTACGGCTTCAGCAGGAGGAGAATCGTTCAAAGGGAAATCAGGAAGACGAAGGGGATAGTCACAGAAGAAATAATCCTCTGAAGCCCACCACTTCAACCGAGCAGAATTCAAACATGCTAAGGGAGATGAGGAGAGAAATGGACGAACTTAGGAATGTCATCAAGGAGAAAACAGAGCGGAATGTGGATCAGATGGTCCGAGCAACGGACTCGCCATTCACAACAGCAGTCCTCGACTGTCTAGTACCGTCAAAATTTCGGTTACCTCAGCTTGAGCCCTTCGATGGGCTGAAGAACCCTCAAGATCACCTAAATACCTTCAAAACGACCCTGGGACTTCAGCAGCCCCCAGATGAAATATTGTGTCGTTCCTTCCCAACTACACTCAAGGGAGCTGCCCGGGAGTGGTTCACAAAGTTGCCAACATCGTCCATCGACACATTCGAGCAATTGAGCAACGCCTTCCTGCGTCACTTTATTGGAGGACAACGACCAAAGAGGACCGTGGACCACTTGCTCACCATCAGGCAGGGAGAAAAGGAAACCTTGAGGTCATATGTGAAACGCTTCACTAGGGAGACACTGGAGGTAGATGAGGCTGACGATAAGGTGCAGCTGACGACCTTCAAGGCGGGATTGAGGTCCAGAGAGCTCGTTACCTCACTCGCGAAGAACCCCCCAAAGACAATGGTTGAAATGCTCCTTAAAGCGCAGAAGTACATAAACGCTGAGGACGCGTTGGCTGCTATCAGGGACGGAGACAAACCAGGGGACAAAGGAAGAAAAGAAGACAACCGTAGAGGACAAAAGCGGGACTGCCCGGATCGTCGAACCAGTGACGGAGTCAGAAGGAAAGATGATAAAAGTCTACGAATGGTAAAATTCACTCCTTTTGTTATGCCTGTTGACAAAATTTTGACGCAGATTAAAGATGAGCACTACCTTAAATGGCCACGACCATTGCATTCGTCCCCTAGCGTCCGCGATAGGAGTAAGTATTGTCGATTTCACAAAGATCATGGCCATTACACCGAAGATTGTCGGGATCTCAAAGAGCAAATAGAAGAATTGATACGAAAGGGGAAGCTGCAGAAATTTGTGAAGAAGGGAGAGTATAACAAATTCCGAGACGAAAACAAAAGCCAACATGAGTCCTCGTCTAAGAGCAGAGGCCGTCAATCCCAACCTCCTTAAAATGTGATCGGGGAAATACAGACGATCGTAGGGGGGCCCATCACAGGAGGCTTATTCAAATCACTTAAGAAAACACATCAACGACAGGTGAATAGCGTCCACATGGTACCCCCCACCTAAGTACAGACGAACTTATGAGGATATGACCTTCAATGAGAATGACGCTAGAGGAGTGAAACAGCCTCACAATGAACCTTTGGTCATAATGCTCACCATAGAAGGGTTCAACACCAAAAGAATCCTCGTGGACAATGGTAGTTTTGCTGACATAATTTACTTTCCTGCATTCCAATAATTGAAACTGGATCCAAGAAGACTACGTCCGTTTGATTCCCCCCTCGTTAGCTTCAGTGGTGACAGGGTATATCCCAAAGGCATAGTGACACTGACAGTAACAGTGGGAACGTACCCGAAGCAGTTGACTCGTCAGATAGACTTCTTGGTAGTAGACTATCCCTTATCCTTTAATGTCATTATTGGAAGGCCAGCACTCAACAAGTGGAAGGCGTCCATATCCACCTACTGCCTGAAGGTAAAATTTCCAACGGAAAATGGTGTTGGTGAAGTTAAAGGAGACCAAGTTCTAGCTCGGGAATGCTACCAGACTGTTTTAGCAGCTAAGGAGAACCACACGTGGATAATAGAAGAAAAAGAGGAGGAAAAGGTGGAAGCACTAGAAGCAGTGGAGCTAATCGAAGGGGAAGCAACGAAAACAACCAGAATAGGGACGACCCTAAGTCCTGAGATGAGAACGAAGCTCATTCAGTTTCTTAAGGCGAACTTAGACGTCTTTGCCTGGAGCCATGACGACATACCAGGCATATCTCCTAAAGTCATCCAACACAGGTTGAATGTGGACCCAGAGAGGAAGCCCATCAAGCAGAGACGAAGAACCTTTGCACCCGAAAGAGACCAAGCAATCGCTGACGAAGTGAGTAAACTCTTGACTGTCGGCTTCATCAGGGAGGTATACTATCCAGACTGGCTTGCAAACGTCGTTTTAGTAAAGAAAACAAATGGGAAATGGAGGATGTGTGTGGACTTCACAGACCTGAACAAGGCCTGCCCGAAGGACAACTTTCCTCCTCCAAGAATAGACCAGCTCATAGACTCTACGGCCGGGCACAAGCTGTTGACATTCATGGATGCATTCTCAGGTTACAACCAGATAAAAATGGCTGACGAGGATCAGGAGAAAACCGCCTTCATCACCAGTCAAGGGCTCTACTGTTATAAGGTAATGCCGTTTGGACTGAAGAACGCAGGGGCGACTTATCAGAGGTTGGTAAATAAAATGTTCGTCAAGCAGATAGGCAGGAATATGGAAGTTTACGTCGACAATATGCTCGTCAAGAGCAAGGAAGAGCTTGCACATCTGGACGACCTTAAGGAGATATTCGATACCCTCAAGCAATACCAAATGAAGCTGAATCCTGGTAAGTGTGTTTTTGGTGTTGCCTCCAGAAAATTCCTGGGATTCATGGTGTCTTAAAGAGGAATAGAAGCAAATCCTGAGAAGGTGCAAGCCATAATCAATATGGCATCACCTAAGACCGTCAAGGAGGTCCAGAAGCTCACGGGTCAGATTGCAGCCCTTAATAGGTTTGTCTCTAGAGCAACGGACAAATGCTTACCCTTATTCAAGACCCTGAAGCAGGCTTTTGAATGGACCGACAAATGTGAAGCGGCATTCCAAGAGCTCAAACATTACCTTAGCAATCCACCACTGCTAAGCCCATCCAGAGAAGGTGAAAACTTGTATTTGTACTTAGCAGTATCATCTACAGCCGTCAGTACAACCTTAATCCGAGAAGAAGACAGGAAACAACTCCCAGTTTACTACGTTAGCTAAGCTTTTCAAGGAGCTGAATCCAAGTACCCAAAGATAGAGAAAATCACGTTCACATTGATAGTAGCCTCACGCAAGCTCAGGCAATACTTCCAGGCAAATCCAATCTTAGTGATGACGGATCAACCCATCAAGAAGTCTATGAGCAAGCCCAAAGCAGCTGGGAGGATGGTCCAATGGGCAATTGAACTTAGCCAATTTGACGTGGAATACCATCCCAGGACAGCCATTAAAGCACAGGCATTGGCAGACTTCATTGCCGAGTTCACCCATCCAGACGAACCAAGCCTTGCCAACGAGAACAAATCATGGGTGATACAGACCGACGGCTCGTCAGCCCAAAAAAGAGGGGGAGTAGGGGTCGTCATAACCACCCCTGACGGGGAAGTATTAAGATACGGAGTTCAGCTAAAATTCCTAGCTACCAATAACGAGGCCGAGTACGAAGGAATTCTAACGGGCTTAAGGCTCGGAAAAGAGCTTGGGGCTAGGAACCTGCTAGTCCAAAACGACTCAAAGCTAGTAATTGGACAAATCAGAGGAGAATACGAAGCAAAGGAAGAAAGGATGCAGAAATACCTCAGGCTGACGAAGCACTTAACTCAAGAATTCGAAGAAGTGGAGTTCGTCCAAATTCCAAGAAGCCAGAATATAGCTGCAGACGAAGTCTCGAAGATAGCCTCGTCTGAAGAAACAGAATCGAAGGCAGACCTGATGATAGAGATACAGAAAAACCCCAGCATAGAAGAAGTTTTAACATTCACAGTCCAGGGCACAGGTAGCTGGATGATGCCCATCATGTCCTTCCTCCAAGATGGCCACCTCCCTCAGAACGCAGATAAAGCCAGGAAGAGCAGGAAGAGATCCGCCAGATTCACAGTTCTCAATGATGCCTTATACAAGAGAGGCTTCTCCATGCCCTACTTGAAGTGCGTTGACGAAGGAGAAGCCGAATACGTCCTGAGAGAGGTCCATGAAGGAATTTGCGGAGATCATGCAGGCCCAAGATCCCTGGTAAGAAAGATTATGCGAGAATGTTACTTCTGGCCAACCATGCAGGATGATGCATTAAAGTTCGTCAAGAAATGTGACAAGTGTCAGAGATTCGGGAATATTCAGCGACTTCCAGCAGAGAAGCTAACGACGATAACATCACCTTGGTCATTTGCGCAATAGGGAATTGACATCGTTGGCCCGCTGCCTCAAGGCAAATGTCAGGTAAAGTTTTTACTAGTTGCTATTGATAATTTTACTAAATGGGTTGAAGTAGAGGCATTGGCGACCATCACCGAGACCAGAATCCAGGGTTTCGTGTGGAAGAATATAATTTGCAGGTTCGGGATTCCACGGACGATCATATCAGACAATGGACAACAGTTCGACTACCAGGGCTTCAAGGACTTCTGCTCAGACCTGGGCATCAAGAACCAGTTCTCATCATCAGACCATCCACAGGCGAATGGACAAACAGAAGTGACGAACCGCACGTTGCTCAAGATCATAAAGACCAAACTGGACGATGCGAAAGGTGCATGGCCAGAAGAATTGCCCAATGTCTTGTGGGCCTACCGAACACTGCCAAAACCCCAACGGGAGAGACCCCCTTCAGACTCACCTATGGCATAGAGGCAGAAATTCCTGTTGAAGTGGGAATATCCAACACCAGACGAGAAGTTTTCAACGAAGATGACAATGACGACCTCCTACGAGTGAATCTAGACTGCATTGACGAGGTACGAGACAAAGCCTTCAACAGAATGACGGAATATCAGAAAAAAATGATAGACTACTACAACAGAAGGGTGAAACTCAGACGACTCAACATAGGGGACCTCGTCGTACGTAAAGTAACCCAGACGACCAAAGATCCTACTCAAGGAAAGCTCGGCCCTACATGGGAAGGACCATACAAAGTCATTCACTACTCCAGACAAGGCAGCTACCACCTGGAGACCCTAGACGGGCAAAGGCTTCCAAGACCATGGAACATTGAGCACTTGAAGAAGTACCATCAGTAGATGTAATGAAAAGATGTATTCGTCAATTAAAAGATAATAAATGAATTATTCAACTAATATTTATGTGCAAACAGGCCTGACTAAGAAGAAGTTCGAAATCGCCAAAAATGGCTAAGTAACAAGATTCCGCCTAGGCGGATGTAAGTTACTGACGAAGAAATCCACCCAAAGCCAAAAATGGCTAAGTAACAAGATTCCGCCTAGACGGATGTAGGTTACTGACGAAGAAATCCACCCAAAGCCAAAAATGGCTAAGTAACAAGATTCCGCCTAGACGGATGTAAGTTACTGACGAATAAATCCACTCAAAGCCAAAAATGGCTAAGTAACAAGATTCCACCCAGACGGATGTAAGTTACTGACGAATATATACACGCCAAATTGGCCAAGTAATAAAATGCCAAAAGAAAAGGCTAAATAGCAAAATTCCGCCTTAACGGATGTACACTACTGACAAAGCAAGTATCTCTAAAAAAGCCAAGAATGGCTAAGTAACAATTCCGATCTTGGCGGATGTGAATTACTGACGATTGAAAACAAAAATAAGGTACTACCAAGATGACAGACACGACAAACATACATCAGATCAAAGAACGTGCAGTCACGAATACAAGTAAGTACCAAAGAGGCAAAATTAAAAGCCTAAAACGAGCCGGCAAATTACTACTATCTTTACAACCAAAAGCCCATAAACGCTGGGCTAAAAATGCTGTTCTCAAAATACATGAAATTGTTCAGAAAATAGATTTACAAAAAAAAAAAAAAAAAACGCCCAAAACATGACGGGCATCCCAAAAAGAAAGAAATGTTTTCCAAGTGTCAGGTTCGTCCAGCAGCATCGTTGGCAGGGGCATCCTTAGTATGAGCGGCGTCAGTAGGAGCGTCAACTGGAGCATCAGGCTCAGTGGCAGACGATTGAACAGCCTCGTCCGCCGCCATCTCTTGATCCACCTCCTCCAGATCCAGCGCTTCCATGTTCACTCTAGAAGGGTGCTTGACAAGGTATCTCCTCAAGAGCTCAAAACCCTTAAAATACCAACTGAAGAGCACTGTGTTGTACTCGTCAGTGGTCTGGAAGGCTTCTAAGGATCTGGCAGCGATGGTTTTGAGACTCTCCTTGGCTGCGAGAAGCTGCTTATCGTTATCAAGCGTCAATTGACGCTTCACCCTGAGATCGTCAGTAAGCTTCTTTACCTGCTCCTTAAGAGTATTCGCCATGCCCATGGAGTCAATGAGGTCCTTCTTCAAAGTGGATTTCTCCGCCTCCAATGCCTTCACCCTAGAGGTTAGAGACACCGCCTTTGCTTCCTGAGTAAAATACTCAGAAGAAAGATGAAGACTCTCCCCCAGCACCTGAAGAGAAGGTTAGAGGCGTCAAAAAAAAAAAAAAAAAAAAAATTGCCTAAAGAAAGGATACCTGAACGATCTTATGAACATGACGAGCAACTACCCCGCTGAAAGGGACACCAGACAAGGCCCTTATGTCAACAGCTGTTATTACTTCATGGGCCCAGTCCACAGCCGTCTTCTCGTCATTCCAAATGGTAGGTGGATGGGAGTCAGCCTTTTCTTTCTCCTTCTCCTTTTCAGATAAACGTGGCCTTTTTGAGATAGGAGTGCCACCTATCTCCTCCACGGATGCGGTTGGAGAAGCTGTCCTCGTCGTCTCTCCTACAGAAACGATCGGATGAACGGAAGCTGGTGGAGCAATGGGAGTGCCCCTCCCAGTAACACACACTGTTTTCTTGCCAAGATTGGACAGCGGTTCATCTTTTTTCGACCTCATTTTGGCATAGAGGTCCTTGTTAAACTTTGTCGTCATTTCTGCCAGAAGAGAACAATAAAAAAAAATAAATAAATAAATAAAAAAAAAAAAAAAACAAAGAGAAGAAGAAAGAAAGAAAAATGCTGACGGGTTCAATACTTACTTCTTTTTCCTTCAATTTCAATATTTCGCAAAATAAAAGAAGGCGGGTCCGGGCCAAGGTTATAAAAATCAAGCGTCCTCTGGTCAACCAGATCGTCCCAGTTCTTAATCGACTGGGCGTACTCGATTGCCTGCTCAACCCGTTCCTTGTACCTACTCTTGAGTTTAGGTCGTCTCTTCACTGCAAAAAAGGAAGATAACAAAGGTGTTGGTGACGACAACAAACAAATGAATACAACCAAGCTAAAACGGCAAGGAGGGAAACTAACGCACCTAAAGTCGGGGTTCCCCACCGATGAAGCAATCTCGGAATGTCACCCCATTCCTGACTGAAGGGAGTCTCAAAATCATCCCCGGACACAAAGAAAAATCTTGACTTCCTGTATCTGAAGGACGAAGGCAGCCCTTTAATAATCCTGGTCCTCCTCTCTTAAGGTACTAGCTCATAATACCCATACTCCTTTGATTCCTTCAAACGATAAAGGTGGACGAGCTCACCCACCTTAATCATATCCCCGTTAGTAGCCAACCATATCTCCATGAGTTGGGCATTAGCTGCTAAGGGGCGATCCCAAAATGGTTCAAAAGCTCCATCAAGAAAGGGTGGATGGGGAATCTAAGTCCACAGGTAAAGGCGGCATAGAAGCACACCTCACTTGGGAAGAAATGACAAGCTCTATCCTCATCACTAGGCCGACGGACGCGAACCCTTTCTGGAAATTGGAACCTATCCTTTAACCTACTCACCGTCTCGACATCCAGCCCACAAACCTCTTCATGGGCATGAAAAGTCCTAACGACGCGAGGAGAAGAGACAGCCGTATCCCCCTCCACTGGATTGCCTCTAGACGACAACCCAGTCTCGAGATCACTAGATCTAACCTCGGACATTATCTTCTCCTGACCCTCGAACCAGTCAATTGATTGCCTAATCAAAGGCAACAGTTCAGTCAATACCACATTAAGACCACTACCCTCAAACACAAAATTTTCAAAACCTAGGAAAATGCCTAAAGCCCCCTCTAAGCATGCAAAAAGAAAAGAAACCGAGGGGCAAACAACTCTAACCTCAGAATTGCCAACCATGAAAACCCAACAAAAGCACAGAAAAGGAGAACAATGCAACTGAATCCTAGATAAATTAAAAGGAAAAAGGAAAAGGAAAGAGGAAATTAGAAACAATACCACAGCAAAGCCAAGAAAGGAAAAGCAAGGGGAAGGAGAAACACACCTTAATCAGTGGCGGATTGAGGAAGCTCTGCCAAACAAGTGTGCCAACTCAAAGAAGGGTAGCAGAAAAAAGATAAAGAAAAGTAATGATCGAAATGTGAAGAAGAAAAATGAGGAGAGAAAGAGTTTAAAAGTAAAGGCTTGAAAAACGGAAAGACCGGCGGGAAACCCAATAGTCCCAATAGTTGAAGCATTAATTGTACCAATCAGCACGTGCTACGTAGGCCATGATCTGTGGAACACTGCCACTTCGCATCTAATACGGAGCAGAACCCCAAGAGTCATTTACAAATTGTAACCCTTCATATTCTATGATCGTCACTAAAGTGACGAACACAGAATCGGGGGGTAGTTGACGATACTGATAAGTGCTAACGAGACTGGTAAGGATGAGCCCATCAACATAGATGAGTATACCCTCAAGACAGAAGAAGTAGAAGACTACGCTACTGACGAAAGTACCCAGGCCATTTAATGCAGTTAACTAAACGGTTATACAGCTAACTGTATGAACCGTTTGAAGACATTGATGCCTCATTACACGGCCCCAAAACGTTACCAAGAGGAACATTAAGACCTCCATAACTGCTCCAACGGCTAGAGACCATGAGAGCATATATAAAGCCCACACACTCCCAAGAACAAGGTACATGCACAGATACAAGTAAAAAGAGATTTTCTTTCATTCTATTCATTTTTACATTGCTTTACTTTGAAGAAAGTTTCATATACTGACTTTGGCATCGGAGGCATTGTGGCAGGCACCACACCGGTGACCATCTTTAAAGGCTGAAGAATCACCTCCATCTGACGAACATTACTGACGAGCTTACGCTTCATCGCTAAGAATTTTCTCACCGTTATTCTGTTGCTAATGCTTGAAAATCATTTGGTTATTAATTCTTCATTCTACATCTTTAATATAAATATGTATATATATATATATATATATATATATATATATATATATATATGAGTTGGGTTCAAATTACACCTGGTATAACTCTAAGTAATGTTACACCATCCAATAACTTATTATTGAATTAATATTTTAAAAATCCAACCGTTGAATTACATGTTCTATATGTTCTTAACATGCATGCCAGTTTTCATATCAATCGAATGCTATTTACCATTTGATCTATAAACTCATCTTTTATGCATTATTTTAAACTACAAAAATTTGAATTTTAACAATTGATTGATGATATGGTTATTAATTTTTGATTTCCTGAAAATTTTGCAAGCATGAAGAATATATGAAGATAATGTAATCTAATGGTAGATTTGTCAATATTCGCATCCAATTAAAAAATATTGAGTGGTGTAACATTGCTTAAAGTTACACCAGGTGTAACTTGAACCCAACTCTATATATATATATATATACCCATATTCATGTTTCGAAGCAAGAGATTTCTAATCTTTATTCCTTGATTTTCAATTAAGAGTCTCTAAAAGTTTTAGGGGAAAAGGTTAACTATATAATGTAATTTATCCTATTCCTAATTTATATGTAAGTGAAGAAAAAAAAATCCATGATGAGACTTTTTCCGTTATTTTAATATAGTAGAAATAGACTAATTCAACTTGCCATGATTGCATTGTTATATAAGCAGCCTCTATCTTGTTCTTTTTCCCTATCTCAAAGAGTATAAAATATCAAACCTCCCTAGCTAGCACCATGGAGCTGGATACACTTTTAGGTTTTATTGAAATTATTGGAGAATCCCTCAAAAATTTCTTAAAACATGTGAAGCTCATGGCTTTCATAACCTTACTCATCCTTTCTCTTCACTCATTGCTCATGTTGGCAAACATTTTCTATATTAAACCATTGCTTAATGATCTTATCACTAACGCCACCTCCCTACAACTCGCAACTCCGGATACCCCTCATTTTTTTAGTCTTGTCTGTGCTTTGCGGGAAGATCTCCATCTCTTTGCTGGGTTGGAATGGATTTTCATTGTTACCATCTATGTCACATCCTTATTCTGTGCCGTAACCACAATATTAGCATCAGGGGTAACACATAGAGGAATAGACATATCCATCAAAGTATTACTATTGAGAGTAGTGAAATCATGGAAATGACCTTTCATTACTTTTTTTTTACATAACTTTGTTCGAGTTAGGTTATAGTTTCCTAACATGGGCAACTCTCATTCCCTTGGTGCTGATTTTTCCAGATCATAGTACTTTATCTGCAACCATAATTTTCATTCTAGCTGTGGTTTTCCTTAGTTACTTGTCTGTTGTTTGGGATTTAGCATTTGTGGTTTCGGTACTAGAAGAAAAATGTGGAATTGATGCACTAGGAAGGGCTACAGAGCTAGTAAAGGGCTTAAAGCTAAATGGGTTTTTTCTGAATATTGTGTTTGGAATACTATCCTTCGTTATGATTCCGGGTTTTGGGTTGGTAATGTACCTAATTTTCAAAACAATTAACAACAATTAAACTATCTATTGATTTACTTTTGGTCAATTTTTTGGGGCTGATCAAGATGTTTGAATTGATGGCATTCACTGTCCTCTACTATGAGTGCAAGAATAACAAGGGAGAAAAAGAGATTGAGAGCTTAAAATACACTAAAATACCCACTGTAGCAGAAGTTAGTGTAGATATACCCTAAGAAAGGAAGAAAGTTTCTGTGTGTAATTTAAAAGAACTTGTTTTATTTCATTGTCCTTTTCCCTCTTGGCCTAATCTATCATGCTTTGTAATAATCATATTTCTCGGTTTGCGTTGTACTTGTGTATTTCCAGTTTGAGGGTTCACACTACAATGAGGTACGAAATTTGGAGTAATTAAACCTGATATTACCGTGTTAGATGTAGTAAAATGTTTAAAATTATATGATCAAATATATATTCAATAAGTAGCATGTGTCCTTGTGAAGCATGCATGATACACCAAAAATTGTTAGGTTCTAAGACTTTAGGAATTACTAATGTATTAGAACTTCAATTTGTATTGTGTTGGCAAACCATAACCAAACCATAGAGTCTAGGTTTAGCCATGCTCAAAGTGTGTTTATTTGTAAAATTGGAATCAAGTGATTGAAGAAGTTATTAGACTAAATTTGCAAGGCTCGATCGATCGAAAATTAGGCTCGATCGATCGAACCACGTGTAGATTTATTTTTCTGTAAAAATTCTAATTCAACCCAAACCCGTTTGACGTGTAGGGTTTTGTGTTTTACTCCAAGTATAAAAGGAAAAACCCTAATTACGTTTTAAAAGTCTTTGGAGTGTTGTGTGTGTGAGATTTAGAGGTGTTCACCTTCATACACACTTAGGGTTATCAAGATCAAGATTCATATCAAGAACTTGGTGATCTCTTCAGTTGCTACATAAAGAATTTGAAAGAAAATCTGAAACCTTTGAGTGTAGTCTCAAAGTCATAAGTAGGAGAACTTGTGGTTACAGTAGATCAAGAAAAGAAGCAGTCTGTGGACTCAGAGCTGTCACGTGGTCGTGGTAGTAAATTTTCTACTCGAGGTAGCAATAGGATGTTAGTGATCTAAGTTCTATTGTAACAACTTCAATTCTTTCATAGTGGGTCTGTTTTACCTTGAGGATAGCTAGCTTAAATCATCCCCAGGTTTTTTACTGGTTTGGTTTTCCTGGGTTATCATATTGTTGTGTTCTTTATATTTCCGCATTATTTACATGCTATGATTTTATTGTGTTAACCTAAAACTGAATAATTTATCTAAGCATGGACGGAGCCATTCATGGACTTTGCCCCCCCCCCCCCTAATTTTTTTTTTAAAAATAATATAATTATATGACTATATATTTAGGTTCTAATTTTAGCAACTTCGTTCAATAAAATTACATTTTGTTTCCCTTATTGATCATTATAAGAAAAATGCTACAGCTACAAACTTTTTTACAACATTTTGCAAATTCTTACTGGTTTTCATCTGAATCCACCACTTACATCACTTTTTTACTTACTAATAACCACTAATCACAACAAAAATTTGTAAAAAAAATTTGTAGATTTAGTATTTTCCTCCTTTTAAAGTCCATTAGCCTAACAACAAAAATTACCAATAGGCAACAGCAAAGCTAAAAAAAAAAAAAGAAAAAAAAAAGAGAGAGACTAATCAACCAATTTTACCAAAAACAAACAACTTAGCCCTTTAAAAAACTTTAAACAAAATAATTTTGTTCTTACCAACAAAAGAAATGCTCTACACACACAATAAAATAATAATAATAAAAGAAAACCTTTGCCGGCTAAATAATAGAGCCGAAAGCCGAAACCACGACATATAGCTAACAATAAAACCACCCTTCTTGACTCTAAGTCCTGGCTCCGTCCTTGTATCTAAGTAATCACTTGGCTAAATAACTAGGTTAAACAACTTGTGTCAAGGGGCACTTTCTAATGTTTTTAACAAAAACTATCAATGCTTATATCAACCTCCACCAATTATCGAATTACATATAAAGAAAAGTAGATAATGTGAAGAGATGTTGTATTACCGGAACTACGAGGGGAAATGACAACGTAGCGTAGGTAGTAGTGTGAATTCTATGGTCAATTCTATGCTGCTAATTTTTTACAAGCTTTACATATACATACTTGACCATAAAGACTGTAATAATTGCAATTTTGAACCTTCGTTGCTCTCCATGGAATGCTCTCTCTCTTGCAAAGAAAAGGAAGAACTTGCACGTAGTAAGAAAAAAGTCAAGGACATGAGCCATGCTGGCTTCTGTGAAGGCCATAGCTTTGGGCCTGCGTCACCTAACCATGCCGAGGGATCATGGAACCCGAATGCTTCGTTTAGAGATAAGCTGTTAGGAGAGATTCTAGGGGCATTCTCGCAAGCTTTTAGCTTCAATGATGGTATGGATGATGATGCTGAATCGGATAGGGAGGTGGAAATGCTTCAGCAAGGGCTGCTAGCTGTGAAATTCTCTAGGGAGTTCAAATAAAGAATCCGTAAGCCTTGGGTAAGAGCTTTTATCGTGAAAGTTTACGGACCGAGTGTGGGGCTTAACTTCATTTAAGCGAAACTCCTGGCTCTATGGAAACCTGCAGGTAGGTTAGACTGTGTGGATTTGGGTCACGGATTCTTCCTCATAAGGTTGTCTTTAGGCGAAGACTATGAAAATGTTTTGAGGAAAGGTCCGTGGTTTATTGAAGACCATTTTCTTTCTATCAGAACATGGGAATCGGATTTTAAGCCTGCTCTAGCAAGTGTATCCTCCATTGCTGTTTGGCTTAGACTTAACGAGCTCCCCATCGAGTACTACAATGTGGAGGCCCTGCAACTCATTGGGAAAGCCATTGGAAATGTTCTTAAAGTAGACACTTTCACGCCGTTTGAAACTAGAGGGAGGTTTGCAAGGCTCTATATGCAAGTGGATGTTAAGAAGCCTATGGCTACTGCAATTATGATAGGGAGACTTGAGCAATAGATTTGCTACGAAGGAATTCATAAAATGTGTTTTGGCTATGGACGTTTAGGGCATAGGAAGAAGCATTGCCCCTATATTATCCGGCAAGAACTGTTGACCTCGGAGGCGGGGTTGAAAGAGCTGGTGAGACGAGTTCAAGCTCACGTGTTACTCATGCCACTAACAAACCAAGGAGCAAGGAGGGGATCGGCGGTGTAGTGCTTGGTTCAAAGCAGAGTTCAGAACAGGTGAACATGCGAGATGGTGTGTACGGGCCATGGATTGTGGTGGCTCGTAGAAAGAATGGGACAAAACTGTTAAAGAGTGGTGGGACCTCACCTCGTCAGAGCAATGGGTTTAGCTTCAAAGAAAACAGAATTGTGGAGAAAGGGAGTTTGAATCAGGCTGTTGTGCTTGATGGGCCAACAAGGGAAGCTAAGAGGAAGTTGTCTCCTCCGAAATTGTTAGATAAGGCCTAAATAGCTTTTGTGGTCCAAAGCATAAGGCAAGAGGGAAAGTAGCAAGCCCAACCTAGTCCAATTCTGATGTTAAAAAGTGGTGATACAAGAAACACTTCAGCTCGGCCCAAATCTGCTCAAAACTCTCTTCACTTTCACTGGTGAAAGCAAAAAAAGGGGCAGCACGTAATAGTTTTACTCATTGAGAACATAGCAGCGCCGTTGGGGTATAGAGCTTAACTTGTGCCATTTTCAATCAGCCAAAGGTGAGTGCCGATCTGGTGGTGAGTGATGGTCAGTGCCGCAACAGTGATGGACAGTGTCGATCTGGTGGTGCTGATGTCATTCAGTTCATTGCCTCCACGGTATCAACAGTGGGCAATAAATGTGGAAGGAATGATTCTAGAGATCCTGGAGATTGTCTTGGCCGAGACTCGAGCAAGCCCCGACCCGAACCATAGGGTATTTCAGCTCCAAATTCAAGAAAGCATGGAAGGAGATATTTCCATTAGTGGAGAAGAGTGTGAAGGAAGGGTGGATGCCATACTCGGACCCGGCTTGGGAAAAGGTGCTGAACCCATAGTGGTGCTTCCTAGCGAATGACCGTCGCTAATGGAGGAATGCAAGCTGATAGGGGAGTCTCTGCCTCAAATATCTTAAGCCCCTGTACTATGCAATGTGAAGCCAAGGGAGGGTTTAAGGCAAATAGGATGGAACTTAAGGAGGAGGCGAAATTGAGGATTGCTGAATGTCCCACCCCTAAACACAAGTCTCTGATAAATATTATTATTTGGAATTGCAGAGGTGCTTTAAAGCCCTCCTTTAAGAAGCGTGTAAGTGAATTGGTGCAAAATCACAATCTAGCTATATTGGTTGTTATGGAAACCTGTGTTGGGGGAGATAGAGCTAGGGAGATCACAGACTTGTTGCCATTCGATGGAGCAATCCATACCGACACCATTGGCTATGCAGGAGGTCTTTAGGTTCTGTGGAATGCTGACAAGGTTGATATAGCCTTGCTCTCAAGTACTGTATAGGAAATTCATGCGGAGGTGAAGGTACGTTATACAAATGATAGCTGGTTATTTTCTACTGTGTATGCTAGTCCTAAGAGTGTCGAAAGGCAAGTTTTGTGGAAAAATCTAATGAATGTTGTTGAATTACATAACATGCCCTGGGTTATAGTAGGAGACTTTAATGAACCCCTCCTTAGTGAGGATAAATTTTGGGGTAGGTTGGTGAGTGTCAGTAGGTCTTTACTGTGTAAGGAGTGTTTGGATAGGTGTAATATGATGGATATTGGTTTTGTGGGACCCCGTTTCACTTGGACAAATAGAAGGGAGGTTCAAGCCTTGATTCAGGAGAGAATTGATAGATAGTTTGTGAATCTGAGTTGGTGTGTGATATACCCTAATGCTAAAATAACCCATTTGACTTGGTGCCACTCGGACCATTGTCCAGTGCTTTTGGAGACGTAGCCAAGAACCTAAAATGGGAGGATTAGGCCTTTTCGGTTTCAAACTGGATGGTTGTTGGATCCTTCCCTTTTTTCGATAGTGCATTAGGCATGGGAAAGGAATAATAGACTGGTTGATGCTATTAATTTTTTTATTCAGAAAGCTAAAAAGTGGAATAAAAATTAATTTGGAAATATTTTCACTAGAAAAAAGAATTTGATGTCGAGGTTGAATGGTATTCAAAGAGCTCTTGCTTTAAGACCATCGGATTTTCTTATGAAGTTGGAAAATGAGCTTCTTAGGGAGCTTGATCTTGTGTTGAATCAGAAGGAGAAGTTGTGGGCTTTGAAGTCCAAGGTGAATTGGATGATATTGGGTGACCGTAATACGACTTTTTATTATGTTTCAACTTTGATTAGACGGAAGATGAATCAAATCATGGCTATCAAAAATGCAGTGGGGTTATTGGATTCATGAGGAGGGGGAGATAAAGGACTTTATTAGGTGTGGTTTTGATTGGATTTTCTTGTCATCTCTCTCTTGTGTGCCTAGAATGGACCCCACTATTTCTCAATGGCAGCCTAGGCTCTCAGATTTGAGAAGGGGAGTATTAGTGGGGGGGGGGGGGGGCGCTTTTGAAGAAGAGATTAAGGCAACAATTTGGTCTTTGAAACCCTTTAAAGCCCCGGGCCCGAATAGGCTTCATGTGGGGTTCTTTCAAAAAATTTGGCACACTATGGGTAATTCCGTGATTGAAGAGGTTCAAAAGATTTTTGTAGAAAGAAGAGTGCTGGTGGCCTTGAATTGTATCCACATTGCCTTGATTCCAAAAATTCAAGGTCCTGAAACCTTGGGTAATTATAAACCAATTAGTTTGTGTAATACGATGTATAAGGTGGTTACAAAAATTATTGTGGCAAGGTTGTAGCCTTACTTGGACAAACTCATTTCTCCAATGCAAACAGCTTTTGTACCGGGAAGAAAATGGATTGATAATATTATTATTGCTCAGGAGATTATTCATTCCCTTGGGAAGAAGAAGGGAAGGACTGGATATATGGCGCTTAAGATAGATTTGGAGAAAGCTTATGATAAGCTAGAATGGAATTTCATCAAAGATATGCTTATTCGGGTGAATCTCCCAACGGATATTATAGATGTCATAATGAGTTGTGTGTCAATAGTGTCTACATCTATTTTATTCAATGGAGAAGCCCTTGACCCGATCTTTCCCTTTAAAGGTATAAGGCAAGGAGACCCGATCTCTCCATACTTGCTTATTCAAGGGCCTATTTCTCAAGAAGCCAATCATTTGGAAGTTAAAGATATTATGCTTGATGTGGGTTGGGATTGGGAGGAAATAACTTTTGAATTACCTGATGAAGTCAAAGGATTGATTCATGCAATCCCCACTTCGACCTTAGGTGGTGGCTCGGACAAATTGGCTTGGGCCAGGTCACCTAATAAGGCCTTTGATGTAAAAAGTGCATATGGGATTGCTATGGAGTCTTCAAATACTAGTGCTTTTTCAGCTAGCTAGATTTGGAAGGCAGATTTGCTTCCAATAATTAGAATGTTTCTTTGGTTGTGTGCTCACAATAGTATCGATGTCAAAGTTTGTTTAGAAAAAAGAGGAGTGGTCCAAGATGAGGCTTGCCCTGTTTGCTGCAATGATGTTGAAACTATCTTGCATGCCTTGAGAGATTGCACCCACCTGAAACAAGTGTGGAATCAACTAGGAGTCACTGCTTCTAATTTTGACTTTTGGCACTAAAACTTGATGGATTGGCTGTCACTTATTGTAGGATCCAATGACAAGCTGTAGGACACGGGTCTCCCATGGAAAATTATTTTTCCTTTTGCTCTTTGGAACATTTGGAAGAGTAGGAATGATCTCGTGTTCAATAGGAAAGGTAGGAGTCCAAAATTGGCTGTGGATGTTGTGTATCAAGCTAAGGAGTATCTTCACTGTGCGGCAACTCCAAGGTTGCAAACCCGTAGAGTTATTAGGTGTATTCGGTGGGAGAGACCTGAGCAAGGGTGGAAGAAGCTGAACACGGATGGGTCATGCATTGGTCTTCACGGTCTGGCTGGTTGTGGGGGATTGGTAAGGAATGCTAATGGGCAGTGGGTAGTTGGGTTCAGCAAGCGGATTGGGGTTACTAGCAGTTTTGTTGCTGAGTTGTGGGGGCTTTGAGAGGGCCTTAAGCTTTGCTGCAATTTAAATATTCATTGTCTTGAAGTTGAGATGAATGCCAAGTCCATTGTTGATGTTTTAGGGGATCCAGATTATGCTAATAACATTATCTCCCCTATTTTGGATGACTGTAGGCAGTTGATTACCCGGTTCCATCAAGTCCGTATTAAGCACTGCTTCCGACAAACCAGTCAATGTGCTAACGGTTTAGCTAGGATGAGCTTAAGGATGAATGCTGATTTTCTTATTTATGATAGTCCGCCGTGGACATATTAGATGTTTTTGAGGGAGACCTCAATGGGATGTATTTCAACAGGATATGTCCTAAACCTTGTATTGTTGCTTAGTTTTTAATGTTATCATCTTTTCATCAAAAAAAAAAAAAAAAGACTGTAATAATTCAAAGTATTTTTCCAAGTAATGGCGTGTGGTATAATTGGAGACTTTTTCACGGGCAATACTTAGGTAGTCTTGGAGCACTACTTCAGAACTACCTAGGTTTTTTCTACTTAACACTGTTAAGGATAACCAATTTCACTTTCGATAGCTATGCCCTTTCAAGCCTAGCTAGATTTAAGTTTTTACTTACTGAGAAGATACTATGGCTGTCACATGTTTGAAATTAAAATCCTGACAAAATCTGAGATGGGCTCCTCCACCTTTGCTGCAGTAACATGTAACATGCATTTTATTGACCTTTGTTTGTAGTAGTGATTGTTAGACAGCAATAATGACAAGCTTTCTTATTTTATTTAAGGAAGCCAAATTGGGGTGTCATACAGATTAGATGTGAGTTTACTCTCTTTTTTTTCTTTTTTTTTTAATTGGATTTTTTATGATTTATTAATGTTAGACCATTTGTCTTTTGCACGGCATTAACTCACATAGAACATTTTTTTTTTATTATAACTTACATAGGACAGGTGGCCTAAAATTAGGCAACAACTAGAGTCCAATTTAGCTAATTGGATTTCATCTTAGTTTTAACTTTTAATATATATATATATATATATATTGGTAAATTACAAAATACACCCTTGAAGTTTAAAGGTTCTTGGAATTTAAATCCTAAATTTTAAGAATTTTGGTTTTACACCCTGAAGTTTGGTTCCGATAGCAAAAATGCACTCTTGGTTAGTTTTGGCTGTTAAATGACATGTTGACATGTTGACATGTTTATTTTTTTTGCCAAATCAACTATATCAAAACAGCATTGTTTTACCACCGAGCCTTGTAGCCTAGTGATACTCAGTTTCGTTGTAACTGTTAGCTCAGGGCAATTACCCAGCAACAACAACAACAACAAAAAAAAAAAAAAAAAAAAAGGCATTGTTTTGCCCAAGAAGAAACACAAAACATAATCACACCGTTTCACATCACCAAACTCAACCACATCATCAGGAAATCTTTGAAAGTTTTTCTTCTTCTTTTTTCATGGTTTTGCACAGAGAAAGATTCACTCAAAAGTCTTTCTAAAAAAACTACTTGAACATTGGATGCCATAATTTTAAGGCACTATATGGTATTGGATTTTGGACACGTTAGTGTGCCAACGTGTTACTTAACAGTTAAAACTAACCGAGGGTATATTTTTGCTAACGGAATCAAAATTATTAAACTTTAAGGTGTAAAATCTAAGCAATTCCAAACTTCAAAGTGTACTTTATAATTTGCTCACATATATATATATATATATATATATGCATGTACCAAAAATAGTAATATATATATATATATATATATTTTTTTTTTTTTTGAGAAACAGACAGCTGTAATATTATTAAACAAGGGGTGCCAAATCGGCAACAATTGCATCATTAAGATGGGAAGGAACATCCTCCATCCACACTTCTAAATCACTAACATGTCTAGCAAGTTTATGAGCAACATAATTTCCTTGTCTCTTAACATAAGAAATAGTACAATCAACAAAGGATTCTGTTAAAACCTTAGCATCCTCAATCAAATGACCAAAAGAAGCAAAAGAAGGTTCTTCACTCCTTAGGAACTTTATTACTCTCTCAGAGTCTCCCTCAAGGATAATGGAAGAAAAACCAACTTCTTGAGCAAAATATATAGCTCTCACAGCAGCCAAAGCTTCAATTTCATCCACCAAGGAAGGTAAATGAACAGATTCAGACATAGAAGCCATAACCTGTCCAAGATCATCCCGGATAACAACTCCTATTCCAGCTGAATTACTCTCCTTAAACACAGCACCATCAAAGTTAACTTTAACCTTCGGATGAGGAGGAGGAGACCACATCACTCTAGATGATCCGTGAGAATTTAGAGTTGGTAGAGCAGTAAGGAGAGTGTGTATAAAATCTGCATGAGCTACAGTTGCATTAGGGAGGACTTGAGAGATGGGGAAAGGCTTATCTGAAGTGCGAAGTAAATTTCTCCTAGACCAAATTGTCCACACGATGACTGCAAACAGTTCTAAATTCTTTCCTTCTTCAATGATAAACTTGATCAACTCTCCAAAACTGTTAAACTCTAAATTATGTCGAAAAGTCCACATAGAGTCAGAATCCCAAATAGGAGAAAGGCAGGGACAATTCCAAAGAGCATGCAATGTATCTTCACATGACAGATGACAATGATCACAACTATCTTCATTGAGTACCTTCCTTCTCACCAGATTTGTCTTCACAAGAATGGAATTCTTGCAAGCTCTCCAAACAAAGTTACGCACCTTATTTGGTATTGACAAACTCCATATTTTCTGCCATTCAGCTTGACCGATAGATAGCACAACTGCCTGACCATGTTGCAGACCTTCAGCATTAGTAGACTTCTACTCTTCCACTAAGAATTGATAACCAGATTTAACAGTATACACTCCCAATTGATTTAAAGGCCAGAAAATTTTGTCAGCAACTCGATTCTTACACAAAGGAATAGATTTGATAGAACTTACCTCATGGGGAAGAAACAAATTATCAAGGAGTGAAAGATCCCATTGTTTGGTCATATGATTAATAAGGTCAGCAACATGAGCTTCAGTAAGATATGCAGACAAAGGAGATTGAAGCTTTGAATTTTCAAGTGAAGGCAGCCACGGATCAGCCCATAACTTAATATTTTCCCCTGTTCCAACCCTCCAACGAACACCTTTTTGGAGCACATCTCTACCTCTTAAGATACTCCTCTAAGCATATGACCCACCAGGATTATCTTTAGCATCTAAAACTGAACAATTAGGAAAAAATTTAGACTTAACCACCCTGTAGAATAGTGAATCTTTATTGTGAAGAAGATGCCAAGCTTGTTTAGCAAGAAGAGCATCGTTAAACAAAGCCAAGTCTTTAAAACCCATGCCTCCCTCCTTTTTTGGCTTACACAATTCACTCCACTTCAACCAATGAATTTTCCTTCATTCACCCCTTTGACCCCACCAAAATCTTCTAATCAAACTTTCAAGATCATTACATAATCCCAACGGCAATTTGAAACAATTCATAGTGTTAGAAATACTGAATAATTGTATTGTATTTCTCAAATGAAAGAATATACACAAGTGCCTTTATATAGGAGACATATGAGTGTAGTACAAGTATGTGTGCTATACAAGTAATTTAGTTTAGGCCTAAAGCCCACAACACTATACACGTTAACAACCCCCCTCAAACTCAAGGTGGATGTGAGACCAACTTGAGATTGTCAACCAAAGTACAAAGGCGTCCCTTAGGATGTGACTTGGTGAAAATCTGCAAGTTGATCTTTAGAAGAGACTGAGATCAGCTTGAGAGCACTATGGACAAGATGATAATGGATAAAATGACAATCGATCTCGATGAGTTTAGTCCGTTCATGGAGGACATCATTGTGAGCAATATGAATGGCACTCTGATTGTCACAATAAAGAGGAGTAGCAGAGGATGTAGACACACCTAAGTCTTTGAGAAGCCATCGTAGTCAAAGGAGTTCAGATGTGGTATCAGTAAGGGCACGATATTCTGCTTCAGTACTGGAGCGGGCCATATGAATTTATTTATTGCTTCGCCAAGAAATCAAAGAAGAACCAAGAAGAAAACAATAGCCAGTGGTGGACCTACGATCAGTGGGATCTCTTGCCCAATCAGCGTCAAAAAATGCACGGAGAATAAGAGGAGACTGAGCAGAGTAAAAAAGGCCATGGAATAGAGTGCTCTTTAGGTAACAAAGAATGCGTAGAACAGCAGCATAGTGAGTCGATCGTGAAGCAGACAGATACTGGCTCACTTTTTGAACAGCATAGGAAATGTCTGGACGAATGACAGTGAGATAAACTAGGCTGCCAACCAAACGTTTGTAAAGAGAGGGATTAGACAATGGTTTCCCCCTTGAGGGAGTCAGATGCGCATTAAGCTCAACTGGAGTGTCAACAATCTTGCTATCAGTGAGTCCAGCTCGAGACAAGAGTTCAGAAGCATACTTGGCTTGAGTAATATAAAATCCATTTGTAGAATGAGTGATTTCAAGACCCAAAAAGTGGCTGAGATGTCCAAGATCTTTCATCTCAAACTGCTGACTGAGAAAATCCTTGAGTTATTGAATGCCACTGAAGTCATCACCAGTTATGATCATATCATCCAGATACAAGAGAAGTAAAATAATGCCTTTGTCAGTGTGACGAAGAAATAAGGCAGAATCATAATGACTGGCCATATAACTCAAGCGAGAGATGGTAGAGCTCAATTTGGCAAACCAAGCCCGTGGAGCTTGTTTAAGGTCATAAAGTGCACGTCGAAGGTGACCAACCTTGTTTGAGTCAACAGAGAGACCAAGAGGAGGTTGCATATAAACTTCTTCACTTAAATCCCCATTAAGGAATGCATTTTTGACATCCATCTGAAAAAGGTCCCATTTACTAGCAACAGCAACAGCTAAGAGCGCATAAACAAATGAGATACAAGCAACCGGAGCAAAAGTCTCTTCATAATCAATCCCATACTCCTGTGTAAAAACCTTTTGCAACAAAACGAGCTTTGTAGCGCTCAATGGACCCATCAGAGCGAGTCTTAATCTTGTAGATCCACTTACAACCAACCACAGATTTCCCGGGAGGGAGTGTCACCAAATCCCAAGTATGGTTTTTAGATAATGCATCAAGTTCCTCTTTCATTACAATCTGCCATAAAGGGCCAGTGGAAGCCTCACAATAGGTGTGAGGCTCGTGTAGTGTAGCAAGGGCAGTGCAACAATGATAGTCAAGTAAATGTGCAGGAATAGATCTTACCCGAGTTGAGTGATGAGGTGGAATGTCTTGTGCAAGATCTTCAGGCAGAGCAGGAGCAGGGGACCCAAGCTCAGGGTTGGGGTTGGATAACTCGTCTTCGACCTATTCATCTTCCACCTGTGCATTAAAAGGTGAACTAGAAAAGGGATCAGTAATATCTGGTGGTTGGACAGAAAAGTCTATAGGAGAATCAGGAGCAACTATAGGAGGATCAGGAGCAGCTACAGAAGGAATATGTGCCTCATCTGGAAAAAGATCTAAAACAGAAGAGGAAGATAAGGAGGCACGGAATTGAGAGAGCTAGACAAAGATGCGATGTTCCCAAAAGACAACATTGCGGGAGATACAAAGACGATGAGAGACAGGATCATAACACCGATACCCCTTTTGAGTTTCGCCATAGCCAAGAAAACACAAAGCCTTGACCGAGGCTCAAGTTTGTTATGCTCATGTGGCTGAAGAAGAACGAAACAAGCAGAACCAAAGGAGCGAAGGTGGTGATAGTCTGGAAGTGACCCAAAAAGGTGCTCATATGGAGTTTGATTTTGGATAACAGTACTCGGAATGCGATTAATAGTATGAATAGCATGAAGAGCAGCTTCGCCCCAAAAAGGGAGCAGGAACTTTGGCAAAGAGAAGGAGAGCACGAACAATGTCAAAAATATGACGAAGTTTTCATTTAGCTCTACCATTTTGCTGAAAGGTACCTGGACAAGTTGGTTGATGAACAGTGCCATAGGAATGCAAAACAGCTTAGAAATCATATTGAGTGTATTCAAGAGCATTATCAGATCGAAAAAGTTTGATGCGTTTGGAAAACTACGTTTCAACTATTTTTGCAAAATTAGAATATACTTCCAATAATTCAGAACGATGTTTCATATTAAAAATCCAGCTATAGCGAGAGTAGTCATCAACAAAGACAACAAAATATCTAGACCCTCCAATACTAGAGACAGAGGAAGGCCCCCAAACATCAGAATGAATAAGGTCGAAGATATCAGTGGATATTGATTCACTAGTATTGAATGGCAAAGCTGGTTGTTTTCCTAACTGACATGAAACAATCAAAATTTTCTGTAGACACTAAACCTAACAAACTTCTGGAAGCCAATTGTTGTACCCGAGAGGAAGATGTGTGACTAAGTCGAGCATGCCAAAGTGCAAGGGAAGGAGTGAAAGAAATTGCAACAGCTGCAGCAACAAAAATAGGAGCAACAAGTGGAAGACGAAGGTTGTCCATGGGAAACATATGCCTAACTCTGGGACCGGTCCCAAACTCTTGTCCCGTCCTCGAATCTTGCACAATGCACCCAGAATAATCAAAGGTAATACGATAACCTAACTCAGCTAATTGTCCCACAGAAAATAAATTATAAGAAAGGTTAGGAGCATTAAAGACTCCAAGAACCGAGAGGTTGGAGGTTGAAACTAAACCTATATTATAACCAGACATTGTGGAACCATTTGCTGTGCGAATATTAAGAGGGTGCGGTTAGGTTTAAGGTCAGAAAATAAGGATGAGTGAGGTGTCATGTGATTGCAACAAGCAGAATCCATAAGCCAAGAGGTAGGAGACATACCAGATAAAGCTAAGAGAGAAGAGGAATAAGATGCATTACCAACCATATGAATGACATTGGCGATGATATTTATAAGATCATCTCTGGAAATGGAGAAAGTGGATCCAAAAGACTGAGACTATGCAGAGACGGGAGCCATGGGTTGGACACTCTCAGTGTTAGCAACTGTAGCAGCTGAAATGGAAGTAGCTGATTTGTTGCGTTGATAGCAAGTCTCAATATTATGGCTAAAACGTTTGCAAAAATTGCAAAAACGTTTGTTGGATTGTTGACGACGATTGTTGCAAAAGGAAGAAGACTTGTCCTTATTCTTCATTTAGAAGCAAAATATGCAAAAATGGACTGCAAAAATGAAATCTACGCGAAAAATTGGGTAAGGAGCACCTGGACGGCAAAAAGTCAACTCTGGCCCAAAGTCAACGGTCAAACCTGGTCAAAGTCAATAGATGACGTCAGCAGGCTGATGATGGAATTAAAGATAAACGCAGTGGAAAAATAAGTTTTAACGGATTTACTTCATTCGATATTGATAACATGCACTAAGTAAATTTCAAAATTTGAGAACAAGAGATCGTACCTTGAAGCGGTGAATTTCAAAAACAAAGATCGAAGCACTTGAGAATACTTTTAATCTTCACTCCAATTCCACTAACGTCCAAGATGTGTGGTCTCTCAATTGGTAACAAAGAGATGATTTGAGAGTGACAAACACTCATATACACACCATTTCACAATGATGTTTCTTACATATAAAATTCTGAATGTTTTTCCCTTTGTATCTAACCAATTATCTAATTGGGCTGGCCTTTTGGGCCTTACCAATTGGGTTTAAGTGTGTGGCTTAGAGTGGGACAAAAGGGACCAATAAGACACTAGCTCCAATGGGCCTTGGGCTTTTCTGTCAACTCTTGACAAGTCCAAAGTTACCATTAACTATATTTAATACCACTATATAAATATAATTGCACTGTAGGCCTTATCAATAAATTATATCTCAAGACTTTATTATACATGCAACCCCTTCATAAAATATTCGTAGTAATACAAAGTCATTAATGTAGACTGTCACTTTGTAAATTACTACATCTTAATTCTTGAGTACCCGGTTTAATCCTTTAAGTTATTCATCATATATTTATGAAATCTAATTTCATAAATATATACTTTAGTAACTACTTACTAAAGTGGTTAGGCCTAACTCTCTGAATAACAAACTCATTAAACTTATCTCAAGGGAATATTTTATATCTCCGTTAAGAGACTATGAATTCCATCTTGAGAATATATGTTCCATCAACACTAAATGTGGCTGCCCAACATACTGAGATTTTGACCGTTACTTTAGATCTCACTCTTGATATATCAAAGCAACCTACACCTTATGATCAGGTCCATTATTCTCTCAGGATTAAGAGTTCATGCAAATGTAAGTCATGAGATTTATTATTCATTTGACAATCTTTAGGAAAAAAATAAATCTCACAGTGGTCTAGTTCAATATGTCTTAACTCTTAAAACATATTAACACATCAATTAGAAGTCTCCACTTCCATGATCAAGACAAATTATCGTAGTTGATATATCATAGTCTTCTCAGATGAAATGCCCAATTTTATCACTGACTACGAACTATAATTCTGAGTTTACAAAGAACTTGTGATTTATATTTTCTGTGACTTTTCACATAAATCACATACTATGCATCTCATGGACTATGTAATAATGTCCTAATATTCATGTTACCATTATTTCAGATAATAATAAAACAAATTTATTAAACATAATATTAAGTCATACATAATGTCAAGCACAATGTCACACTTAGTATTATACATAGCATCACACAATAGGATTTAAGGGCACTAATCCTAACAGCTAACTGGCATAGATAATGTGTCGCTAACGTAATCAAGTGACGTTACCTAGGGCTGACGTGGAAGAGATGACGTCAGTAGATATCCCAGTGGCGCGTGTGACGCGTGGAACAACTTCGCCGAATTTTTGGGCGGCGCGTGAGGGCGTATGTTTAATCCGATGAAGGTGATTTTTTGCTAAAAATGCAGATCGGAGAAGGATGATTCTGTTGGTGTCTGCGGAAACAAGATCAGAGCAGCCCTGGTGGCGCGTGAAGCGCGTGGAAGTATTGGCCGAAACGTTGACCGACGCGTGGATGGTCAGATGTGGATGTTTCTAGCAGCAATGTGTAGATCAAGTGAATAGCTACACGGTGATATGTCTTATGTCCTAATCGGAGGTCAGAGGTGACAGATTCGATGATGGCAATGGTTTTGGCGGCGGAGGAGGAGCTTCTGGCGGTGGAGATTCAACCCTGAGGACCTCTGACGGCGGCAGGGCAGTCAGGAGAGGACACTGAAAGGGTTTACTGACCACAGAAGTTGAGGCAGCAAAAAATACAGACAAAACAAGGCTGCAAGACACAAGAAAATTAGAGCAATGACTCTAATACCATGTTAGAAATACTGAATAATTGTATTGTATTTCTCAAATGAAAAAATATACATAAGTGCCTTTATATAGGAGGTATATGAGTGTAGTACAAGTATGTATGCTATACAAGTAATTTAGTTTGGGCCTAAAGCCCACAACACTATACACGTTAACACATAGAATAAGTAAGGATAGCTTGTAGCACGGCTTTAATCAAAACCTCCCTGCCGGCTTGAGATAAAAGCTTCTCCTCCCACCCTTGCAATTTCTTCCAAACCTTTTCTTTAATGAACTCAAAACTCTGTTTCTTTTTCCTTCCCACAAAGGATGGCAAACCCAAATATTTTTCATATTGCTTTATTTCCACAATCCCCAAAGCATCTTGATTTGAATTCTGTTAGCTTCTGAAGTTGAATTACTAAAAAAGATAGTCGTTTTGTTCTTGTTTGTTTGTTGACCCAAACACCTCTCATATACTCCAAGGATATCCATAATTTTTTGACATTCCTCTGAAGTTGATCTGCAAAACAAAAGACTATCGTCTGCAAATAAAATATGCGTCAATTTTGGGCTACGCTTAGTCAAAGAAAAACCATGTATATCACCGTGATATGCTGCCTGTGAAATAAGTCCATTGAGTCCTTCAGTGCACAAAAGAAAAAGGAAAGGTGAAAGAGGATCACCCAGACGTATACCTCTTGTAGGATGAATAACTCCTTTAAGTTCACCATTAACAAGGATGGAATATGAAACTGATTTAACACAGAGCATCAACAAAGAAATCCATTGATCATTAAAACCCAGCTTCCTCATTACAGCCTCCAAAAAAGACCACTCAACTCTATCATATGCTTTGCTCATGTCAAGTTTGAGAGCCATGAAACCTTCCGTAGCTGATTTGTGATTGTGCATACTATGAAGAGTTTCAAAAGCTACCATAATATTGTCAGATATGTTTCAATTCTTGGTAAAGGCACTCTGATATTTTGTGATAATCTTAGGTAGAATTTTCTTGAGTCTATTCGCCAAAACCTTAGAAAATAGTTTATACAAAACTTTGCATAAACTAATAGGTCGAAAATTAGAAATTGATTCCAGATTATTAACCTTAGGAACAAGAGTAATGAAAGTATGATTGAGACGTTGGGGAAGAGAAGCTGAATTGAGGAAAGACAAAACAGATTCTGAAACATCTGTACCTACAAGATTCCAGTAATTCTGATAGAAGAGTGGAGGCATGCCATCGAGACTAGGGGCTTTGAGAGGAGCCATTTGTTTTAAAGCAGCTTGGACTTCCCACAACATGAAATCTGCAGAAAGCATTTCATTCATCTTTGGTGTAATCAGGTTTGGAATTGTACTGATAGCCTCTTCGGGTTGACAAGTACTAGAAGTTGTAAAAAGGGACTTGTAAAAGTTGACAAGGCAGTCAGTAACATCATTAGGATTAGTAACCCACTGCCCAGCTGAATACCCCCAATTTTATTCCTTCTAAACCTTTGAGTAGCTTTACTGTGAAAATATTTTGAATTTCTATCTCTATGAACAGCCCATAAAGATCTTGATCTTTGAAACCACATTCTGTTTTCTTTATCAAGCAACTCATTAACTTTACTCCTCAATTCCAAAACTCGATTATTAACCCCTGAAATCATTGCATCCTTCTCGACTTGAATCAATTTTTTTCTTGCTTGTTCCAAGTCCCTCCTCACACTACCAAAACACTTTCTGCTCCATGAAGTTAGAGCTTGTCCACACTTCTCAACCTTGCTAACAACTCGGATTCCAAGATCCACATGATTAATGTTAGTCCAAAAAGCTTCAATAGTTTCGTCACAACCTTTATCCGATAGCCACATCTCTTCAAATCGGAAAGGTTTGGATGGTCTAGCAAATTCTATATCATCAGGGACAATCCACATTGGAATATGATCTGAGGTACTACAATGCAAGTGATGTACTTTAGAGCCTGCAAATTTAATCAGCCAATCATTATTCGCCAAACATCTATCCAACCTTTCCCAAATCAAATGACCATTGGAAAAGTGCCTCTGGCAAGTATATTGAGAGCCTGTAAATCCTAAATCTATAAAGCCACACTCATCAATTGCTTCCCTAAAAAGCTGCATTTGAATTGGACTCCTTGAACTTCCTCCCAACTTTTCCGAATTACTAATAATCTCATTAAAGTCTATAGCACAAAGCCAAGGTAAATCAAAACGCCTATTCAGCAACAGAGTAAATCCCAAGACTCCTTTCTCTTCTGTGCATCTGGTTCTCCATAAAATCGCGTAAATCTCCAAGCTTCATTTGACCCCTTATCAACAATTGAGTCAATATGATTCTTAGAAAATGATTTCAACTAATAGATTGATAGAGTTTTTCCGTAACATAGTTAAACCTCCTCCTCTATTCACTCTTGGAACAAAAACAAACCGTCAAAGTGAATATCCTTCTTAATTTGTTTTAGCCTAGCTTTATCTGCCCATGTTTCGACTATAAACACGACAGAGGGATCTTTAGCCCATACTAATTCACCGAGCTCCTTCCCTGTACATAGGTTCCCAAGCCCACAACAGTTCCAAAACTAAGAGACTCATTGCTCTTGGCCGAGGCCAATTTGAAAGGTACTGCTTCATTAACTTTCAAAACCTGTAAACGTTTGCTAGGTAAATTCAGTTGATTTCCCTCACTATCAGACACTACTTTCTTCCCATAGGACTTGTTATGCACAACTAGACTCCTTGGTTTTTTCTTTCTGCCCAATCGTTTCCAGGACCCTGCCTTAAGAGGCATATCATCTTCATTGGAGTTATGTGTTCCAGGAATAGGAGTTGTATTAGTGGATGCCTTAGCCATTTCCAGAGCATTGCTATCCAATACACTCCTATTCAAATTGTCAGGTAAAGTCTTTGAAGATGAGGAAGTCATGGGAATAGGAGTTGTATTCACATTGGATGCCTAGCCATCTTTAGAGCATTACTATCTAATACATTCCTATTCAAATTGTCAGTTAAAGTCTTTGAAGATGAGGAAGTCACGGGAATAGGAGTTGTATTCACATTGGATGCCTTAGCCTTCTCCACAACATTGATATCTAATACATTCCTATCCAAATTGTCAGATAAGGTCTTTGAAGATGAGAAAGTCTCGGGAGTAGAGGTTGTACTAGCATTAGTTCCCTTAGCCATCTCCACATTATTGGTATCTAGACAATCCTTATCTAACTTAACAGATGAAGTCCTTGAAGATGAGGGAAATAAAGAGTTTGGATAACCCACACCTGTTTGGAAAGAATTCCCCTTGTTAAACTTCTTCAATTCAACATCTATCTGTAGAATTTCAGCTTCAAAAGATTTTGGTGATGAAAGTGAAGTTTCAAGTGTTAGGAATTGAGTATCCGAAGGAATATCCTTGCTAATTTTGAGGGAGTGGTTAATCCCCACCAAATCAGGAGATTTTTCAGCAGAGAATAGAGTAGCAGTTTGAGTGGCAGTTGTTACATCCTCATTTGAAAATTTGTGAAATTCCTGATTTAGTGGAGTAACGGTTCCTTGTTCAAAATTCATAGAACTGACAGTAACTGCCCCGACCACCAATGTCCGTGGAGAAACACCATGTATCTCTTCCCCAGAACCTTCCACAATAACCACACTCTTCTTACCAGATTGAAAATCGAAGCTTGAAGCCAAGCCCCAAATTCCTGTGATTCAATAGGTAAGGTTCCTTTGCTAGATAACCAATGCTCACAATCCTTTTCATCGTGACTAACAAGGCCACACCAATAACAAAAATTAGGAAGCTTCTCATACTTGAATGCCACCCATCCTTCCTTACCATCATCAAAAATAACTTTGCGACCCCGACAGAGTGGTTTTGAAACATCAACTCTAACTCTGATACGCATAAAGTCACCCCCCATCATATCATTCTTAAACTGGGTTGAAACTAATGTACCCACAGTTTTTCCAATTTCCTCTGCAATTTCAACATTCAGTTTAGTCACTGGCAAGCCATGTAATTGAATCCAGAACAAAGTATGAGAGAAATTAATATTCTGGGTAGAAGAATTATTTTCCAATCGTTTGAATAAAACCAAGTGTTTATCAAAACTCCAAGGTTCATTCATCAACACTCTCTCAGCATCAGTATCTGTTTGGAAAACAAAAAGAACCACATGGTTACCAATATCCCGAATCTTGAATTCATTTCGAGATTTCCAAAGTGGCTTAAAAGTCCGACCAATTGCCTCAACATTCAAAGCATGTTTGGTTAAAAATTTTGCTGCCAAAACATACTCTTGATTACTCCGATTCCCTGGAAGATGGACATGAGAAGTTTCTTTATCTGACAAAGTGAAACGATTCCATTCGGAGAGAATAGAATCCATTAGAACGACAAAGAGAATTGTATCCCCAAACCCAAAGAAAATCCCAACGAACCCAACCAGAAACAAAGTTAAAGGAGGGAGAGAAACATCAGTCTAAATAAGATAAAATGTTCTACTGAGTAAGTGCCAAGGCCGAGGGCCTAATGAAAAAGTTTCCACCCGGGGAAAAGTCTCATATGTTTGGTCAAAAATAATAATAATAATAACTAGCCTCATCACATGCGCTTCATGCGTGCGATGAGGCTTTTTTTTTTTTTTTTTTTGTTAGTGATCCTATTTTGTAGAGTTTTTTTTTTTTTATTCTATATATATATATATTTATTTAATTTTTATTTTGAAAATTTAATTTATAAGTGGATATAGCAATTTAAAAATTAACAGGAGAGTGGTCTTATTTTGTAAAACAAAAATTGTGTTTTATTTTTTTTTTTTTTTTGGCAAAAAAAATGAATACGTGGAGTGAGTTTTGGAGGAGTTTTAAAATTAACAAAAGAGTGATCTTATTTTGTAGGGAATTAGTGAGTAGAAGTAAAAATTTAAATCAACGTAAAAGTAGGAGTTTATTAGAAGCAAGAAGATATTTCAACATAGAAGTAGGAATTTATTATTTTTGTCAATTTACTATTTTAACCCCATTTTTAAATTTTAGATAGAGGTATTTTTGACAGTAAAAATAATAATAACTAACTTTTTTTTTTACCAATTTACTATTTTAACCACATTTTTAAGTTGGTTAATTAATTTAGGGGTATTTTTTTATAGGAAAAAAAGCAAAAAATAACTTTCTAAAAATTTAATTTATAAGCGGATAAGTGGATAAAGCAATTTAAAAATTAACAGGAGAGTGGTCTTATTTTGTAAAACAAAAATTGTGTTTTTTTTTAACGTAAAAATAGGAGTTTATTAGAAGCAGGAAGACATTTCAATGTAGAAGTAGGAATTTATTATTTTTGTCAATTTACTATTTTAACCCCATTTTTAAGTTTTAGATAGGGGTCTTTTGCCAATTTACTATTTTAACTCTATTTTTAAGTTGTTGGTTAATTAATTTAGGGATATTTTTTACAGGAAAAAAAGTAATAACTAACTTTCTGAACCCACTTAATATATACAACTAGCCTCTGAGCACGCGCGTGAGGCTCTTCTATTTTTTGGGTAAGGGTTAATTTAGAGCATTTATTATAATTTGAGATTACTTCATTCTCCAATCACAAAAAAAAAAAAAAAAAAAAAAAAAAAAAAAAAAACCTAGGGGTGTGATGAACTTTTTGGTGTGTTGGTGTTTTATTTGTAACAGTTATCAAGTTATATTTAATCTTAAAATGTAGTGTTTTAATCCTAAATTTAGCCTTGAACTACACATCCATGACACCAAAAAAAAAAAAAAAAAAAAAAAAGCTTATATTTCAAATTTAGCAACTACCTTTTTTTTTTTTTCCCTTTTACGGTAAAAGACTCAGATATTTGTTGTTTTAGTTTTTTTTTTTTATAATAAATTTTGGTGGTGTTGTTGTTGTTCTTTTATATTTATTTATGACAATTATCAAGTTAAATTTAATCCTAAAATATAGTGTTTTTAATCCTAAAATTTAGTAATATAGTACACATCCATAATAAAAAGTTAAAAAAGGGTTTATATTTAAAATTTAGCAACTACCTTTTTTTTTTTTTTTTTTTTTCTTTTACGGTAAAAGGCTCACAGTTTTTTTGTTTATTTATTTATTTGTGTTAAAGGAAAGGCTCACAGTTATCAATTTTTGTTTAATCCAAAATTTTAGTTTTTTAGTCCTAAAAGTTAGCCACTTACTACACATCCATAAAAAAAGTTAAAAAAG